>CM076583.1:541394271-541483285 GCA_034641835.2 Pinus albicaulis | reverse complement strand
TAATTAAACTATCAAAAAAATATTATGATTATTAAAATATATTAATGGAAAAGGTTAAAAAACATTGTTGTTAATAACATTGTTATTAAAAAAATAACATTTTTAAAGTTGAGAGGATTTTGGTAAAAATCACATAAAAAACTTTTAGTCGACGCATTTCATATTAGGGATCACAAAAGCCTGAATTCCGAAATAACATTCTTAATAGAAAGAATACAGCATTTAAAAGAAAGGAAGCAATGAATGATTATAAAGTAATAAATATTTATCATTAAAAATAAGTATGATAATGAATGGAAATAAAATATTAATTATAAAATTTTAAAAATTCAAAAAATAATTTTCAATTTAAAAAAATAAAACTAATATTTAATTTTACCAAAACTTTAAAAAACTTTGGAAATAGTTTCTAAAAATTTAAAAATTAATTAAGAGCCAAAGAATTTTGCAACAAATTTATTACAATATACTTAGGTATAAAAACTTATTTTCGTAGTGTTGATTCAAATTATTGAACCAAATCCATTCAATAATAAAAATCGACAAAGGAAAAATATGAAGAAAATAAGCAAGGGAAAAATCAGTGTAATATGAAGCATTGTTTCTTTTTCTTTTTAAATTGGTTCATTTGCATGGTTAGTAAAAGTCCGAAACATATTTACAATTGATTTTTTCAAGGAAAATATTAATTGTGGAAAAATCCATAAAATTGGAAAAAAATGATAATTAATTTATGAAGACAGACAATTAGAGGTTTTTTTTAACAATTTTGGTTTTAAAACACATAAAATTATTCATCGACCAATCAAAAAATATAAATTCAAATTTTAAAAATTCAAACAAAAAAATCAATTTCTAAAACTATCACTTTAATATTTTATTTTATGAAAAAATTAATAAACTTTGGAAATAGTTTCTAAAAATTTGCTAACTAATTAAAAGTCAAAGAATTTTGACCCAATCTTATTACAATATGCTTAAATATCTAAATGATAACATTTAAAATAATGATTCACATAAAATTTTAAGTAAAAGTAACCAAACAATTACTTGAAAAAAAAATTAAAATAAGTTTTAAAAAATCAAAATAATAAATTGAAAATAAATAGTTAAAAAAATATTGGAAAAGAAACTAAAAAAATGATTTAAAACAAAATAAAAATAAAATAAAATAACATATAAAGCAAAAAGTGGGGAAAAATATTGAGCAAAGGCAACGAAAATAAATAAATTAAAGCATTTATATGCATGTTAAAATCAAAATTTGTTTAAAAAACAAGAAAATGAAATTGAAAAAAAAAAATTATTTCTAAAAAAATACATTTCTAAAAATTTAAAAATAAAAAAATAGAAAAATAATTAAAACTAACAGTTGCCCCTAAAAGTGCAAAGGTACAATGAAGAAATAGGAGATTTGGGAAGATCATCTCACCACTCACACCAATGCAATGCAGACATCATTAATCATTTCTATGAGTGGAACAAAATTCTTTTTCGATAAAATACAAGCATCATTAATCGTAACCAGTTTTGAAAATGCATTTCGGCATTACCAGAAAATCATGCTTTAGACTCAGACTCGGAGTCCTACTCACACTAAGGGTATTTCCAAAAGATTCAATGTAGATATATTATTGGATATAGAGATCCTCGTACTCGTTTTATCATAACTATGTGGACATTATGATATATAAATATCAAAATTTATCACTTAAACCCACTTGGAATACACTTCATGTACCATCCAATAAATTATTTTAAAAATAAAAACCCAATATTGAACTCGAGATGGGGTTAAGACGTGAGGTTAAATTTTCAATTCAAGTATATAGTGGGTGTAATAATAAATCATCTCTCAGTCAATTCAGAAATTTTGTTATTCGATGAAATTTCATTCAGAGTACGAAACAGAAAGGATTGAGGGACAAATCAATGTTCTTTCCAGAAATTATATTTTATTCAAGGGTGTAACTAACTAGCATAATAAAAAAGTTCTTCACATAACTTTCATCCAGAACGAATCAAACCAAATGGCTGACTCAGTATATCACCATGTTATCCATTTCTAGTCTCCAACATAGAAATAGTAAATATAGCACAAAGAAAAACCTTTATAAACAAATCTCCCCCTACATTCGAGTTGAATCTCACAAAATTCATATGCACATGGGCGGCATGGGAGTCGAGACTCCATTTTTATCATTAAGATACTAATGTCAGCCTTCAGATCAAGTATTTTAATCATAATATAGTTAATTTCAACTTTACTAATTTGTCGCTTTGTGGTCATCGTGCCCAATGTTTATTTAGTTCTCTAATTATTCATAAGTGGATAGTGAAATCTTTGTCCTTTTTTTTCCAACATGAAAAATACTTCTGGTTTATATTAAGTATCAGGACAAAGTCTTAAGTTAGTTCAAAATCAAATATGGAAATATGAGTTCCACCATGCATCATTTTTTATCAAAAGTCTGTAGGAAATCCCCCAAAAAATGAGCCAAACTATTACATCTTATCAAAAACTTCCTGTAGTCTGTGTGCGCAATACATCAAAACAAAGGAGAAGCGGAAACCCTTCTGTCTTCAATATTCATCCTGCCCTATTATGAAATATAAATCATGACATCATTTCATTCATGCTCAAAGTAGATAGTCAGTTTTTGATGTCATATAAAATTTACCTTACCTTTTGCGCTAGGTATGTTTGAGTTGAATAACTCGTAGTGCATTTCTTCGAAGATACCATTCAACCCTCTTTTGGATAGGCGATCTGCTTCGTTATTCTTTTCCCTGTAGATGTGACAAAAATAAATCGATGTGAAAGTCCTGTTTAAAGCATATATTCTCTTAAGCCAATGTGAGAGGTAACCAGGATTGATGTGAGTTCTCTTGTTCAAATGTTCAATAAGGACTTTTGAGTCTCCAAAGACCCACAACTTCTCCATGTATAATTGACTAGAAAACCATAGTAGTCCCAACAAGGCCAGCAGCTCTGCCCTCATATCAGTTCTCGACCCCCTCGCTCCAATAAATTTTGTAATGACAATTTGGTGATATCATGAGCCAAGCTCCACATCCACAATTTTGATTTTGTGATGCTCCATCAAAAAACCTGCAGGGTAATGTATTTCAAAAGGACGTAGCCTCTTTGATAAATCACTTGGTGGCTTCCGCCTAATTTTTAGCTCTTCCCAAGAGCTATAAATTTTTAAACATATTTTTTTCGATGTACAAGGCAGCCCTTCAAAAATATTCCCGTTTCGACCACACCATAGATACCAGTGAAATAGAAAGGGAATAATTCTGAAATGTTTTCCTCTCCTAAACCACCATCCAATACATTACACAGTCATCCTATACTCTGGGGTCTGCAACTGAAAATGAGAGCATAACGAAACGAGAGTCTCCCTTGCAAATGAGCATTTGTAGAAAAGGTGGTGGTTATCTTCGGTCTCCTCCCAGCATAATGTGAAAATCCCTGGGCCATGCCATCCCCTTCTTTTAAGGTTGTTCCAAGTGAGGTTTTTATCTTTCCACACTAGCCATATGAAGATAGTCATCTTCACTTGTAATTTAACCTTCCACATATCCTTAAACCAACGGTTAGGTTCAAAATCTAGTTTTGTGTTAACCAGCTCTGTATAAATCTCCTTTGTTTTAATTTGTCCATCAGATGATTCCCCCCCCCCCCCAAGTAATCCTGTCTCCTCCATTACCCTTCCTCAAACCCAGGCTTCTTAAGGATTTTGTATAATTATTCCATTCCTCCTCCCTCTTCCCATATAACCCCATATCTTGATTCGTCTTCCACCTCAGAGCTCCATTCTCCCACTCTTTAATTGCCTGGCTCATATAAAAAATATCCCTTTTGATTAATGCAGTCAGTAGTCTCTCTACATAGAAGTTGTGTTTTAGACCCAGTAAAAAAGGGCTTCCAATATGGATTTTATTTCCGTTCCCGAAATGCCATTTCAGGTTTCCTGTAAACAGTGTCCATGTTTTACTAAAACCCTTCCAAATATTAGACCTGCTAAAAATGTCCTCCCAACCCGTAATTAGTAATTCCTCCATACCCTTCTATGAAATATTTGTCCTTGAAAGGAATGAATGATAGTATCAATGTTCAAATAAACTTTACGGTGAGCTGTAAGCATCTCGAGGCAGAATAAACCGCGAAGAATCTTAAAACACCAACATTTTTATTCTTCTTGGCGACAAAATTCAATCTCACCCATATTGCAAAGAAAGAAAAAATTTTAATAATATTTGCACAATTAAATAGTATAATTTTTTATTATGAATCGTTTGATGCAACAAGATTCAAACTTGAGATTCGAAAATTGAGTGGTTCATTATTCAAAACGTCCATGCTTGAAATTGGGTCACACATGCGAGGGGAGGTGTGCAAGAACTCTTGAAATTCGAATAACCAATGATGTTGAGGACACAATTGAGCGTTACTTGATAGAATCAAAATATGGCAGACAAACACCGTCAATGAGAGGGAAGAGTGGACGACAATGAGACACCTAAAATATCCATGTAAACCCAGTTTTTATTGTCATTGCATTTTCACTCAATTAACTCAGTTCATCTCCACGTGGTCTTCTACAACTTTCTTGTAATTTTATTTATCAATTTTGAAGAAATTGACAAATAAATATACTCAACAAAATTTGGAAATTTAAATATATCCCGAACTCTAATTCTCTCATCGAACCTTATACTAAGGTTGTCACCCTTCAGTATCTCATATTAATAACCCAACGATTTTAAATAAACAACTTTAGTCCCTGGGCCCACACCTACATGACGTGGATTCAACAAAATGAACGTCCATACCTTAAGTTATCTCCCGTGCTCCTTTACGTGCAATCACCGTTCGATGGCCAACCTCCAGATTGGACAGCGTGTATCAATATCATGCTAGGTCCTCGGTCGAAATTTAATGCGCGATGAGGGCAGTTTTGGAAACTCGCCTTATGCCACGTGCCCTCCAACAAATGGGATCGCTCCAATTTCTCGAATACCGCTCACCCCTTAAAGGCGGTGTGATCAAAGCCGCTTCCAGCCTTTGAACATTGATTGACCATGGTTTAATGCCTTCCTCTCTATTCTCTCCCATTCGCTAACCCAGGTTCATCTCTCGGAATAACATCCTTAGTCCACAACCAACCGAACTATTTCTGTGTGAGTGGGGTTTTCACTACCACTGAATAGATTTCGATGGCCACGATCATACACATACCTCTACTACGAGTGGGATTTTCAATTGCTCAGAAAATTCAAGAGAAAACAATGGAGAGAGAGATGCAGAGATTATACAACAACTCAATTCAACAATTATATATAGAACAGTGTTCAATCGCCTCACAATTAAACAAATTCCCTCACAAATATCAATTCAAGACAATTTGATAATCAACGAGCACTAAAATTTATTCAACCAGAAGAAATTTCTTAACACATAGATTTTATTGCAGAAATCTCCTCTACTCAATACATCCCGGGGATTCAATTTATATGCATTACAATGTGTCTCTTCGGTTCCTCGGTGAGGACCATTTATCTTCTAACAAAACTTAATCATACTATTTGAATAACTGAACATGATAGATGGACTGAACTAAACTATTCAACTTCTACTAACTCTAATTGATCTAAATGCAACAGTCAGCTAAGGTATTGACACCTTGTTGTTAAAATTCGAATGATTTTGAACCCTCCTAGCCACAACATGTGGACAAAACCTCCTACATTGTTGGTTAGTGTCTAATGCCCCTGCATCATTATATGATGAACACTACAATTGCATAATTATTTAGAAATGTGGCGTAAATATTCTTGGATTTAAAACCTTCGTGACAAGCTATGCATTTGTTTAGTTCTTGGAAAAATTTGTTGGACATGCAATATTATCATACCTGAGAATGAATGCTGGTGTAATTATTTCGATAAATTTTGCTAGGTGAATAGATCCATATGAAATTATTGCCAATTTCCTTTCGAATTCATTTCCATAGAGTATTTCTTATTTGTTTCTGTAAATTAAGTTCTCTCCTATATACCAAATGGAATAGCATTAGCTAGTGTATAACAAATTGCTAACAAAGAACACACCAATTAGCCTAACAACAATTTTATTATCAGAAATTCTAGTTTGATTTAAAAGCCAACGCATGAGTAGCTTGGTCATATTTTATCATTTTCTATCTTTTCCTGTCAAAATGATGAGCTTGGTGCTTCCATACTATGTCTTTTTATGGTCCCTTTAATGTTTCCAATAATCTCAACATGTGTGCAAGTGCTAAGTCATATTTCCTTTGGGATTGTAAACAAGTTTCAAAACACTAAGACAAACTTTGTAAGAACATCATCCTCATAATGTGACACATAATGATTCATGTGTCCAGGATCATGTTAGTATGATCCATAAAACCATGAGTGGAAAGAAAATATGCATAAATACAAACTATCTACATCAACAAGAAAGGTTCATGCGTCACCAAGATTAACCCATAACAAGAAGCATGAGACCACCAAGAAACAAACCATCAATGGAAATATGGAAACGATGTAGTAGAGAATTTTTTGTGATAATCATCAAAATGATGTACATCCACATGAAAAATATCATCTCAAATCTGGGCATCACTATATTCTGGAAGGAGAAGAATCACTAGGTTATACACCTCAAGATGAAGTACCAACAATGATGACCTAATATAGTAAGGGAAGGATGGAAGAAACATCCAAAGGAGAGGATGGACTATATTATGAAGTAATCCATTTAGTCTCGACTCCCCATAGACTATTCAATAACTAAAAAGGATGAAATTGAAGGATTTTGTATAGGTGGACCAACACACGATAGAAATGTGGAAATGTTCACTACAACTAGTTGGGAGTCATCAGCAAGCAACCCAACAAGAGAATAAGAGGCATGTTCCATGGATACATGCTAAGAGTCATCACGGGAAAGGATTTATATAATATATCCTAGCAATCATCATGAAAAGGCTCGTCAAAGATAACATCATAATGCTTAGTCACTTGGTGAGAGGGAGGGTCATAGAGATGATACCCCTGAAAATTTTCATAGTAGCCAACCAAAGTCATATGTGGAGTCTAATGGATAGGTGATATATATTGTCTTTCATGATACAAGTGGGTCCATGCACTTGATCCAAAGAACCTAAAATGTGAGATAGAGGACTTCCACCCATGCAACCAATAAGTTTCTGACCTTAATTTTGCATTAAGGAACAATTTGATTTGGTCATGGATATTGGTATCTACAAAATATTTAATGTTTTTATATCACCACACCATTTTAATTACCATGGGGAGAGAACTATTATTTCCAATGTAGTGAGCCTTGAATGTAGAGCTATGAATTTACCAATTAGAGATTTGATGTCTCAAACGATTATAGGAACTAGTGATTTTAATTTTTGGTTTAATATATTTGTTGTTAATCCAAATACTTTAATGAGATATTGAAATTAGGTTTTAAAGCTCAAGTGAATGCACACCCACTGAGATCCCATGAACAAAAGTGCTCAAGTAACCTGAATGGGTTCCATTACCAACTTTAAGATATCCAGGGCTAAGTTTAAACATCACCAAAAGCATGTAATGCATAGAAATCACATGATAGGTATCCCACCAATATCATAACTCCTAGGATAAAGTAACAATTATTCATCCAAGAAACAAGTATAATCATGAGTGAGTAGAAAATATGCACTAGATTTTACACCATAAAAATCCATGGAACAACATGTATGCACAATCATAATGTGCCATCTAGATAAAACTAAGGAACCTCACTCATCAAGACAATGGAGAAAATATGGTGATTAATTGGAACAAAATGAGCAACTAGAAGGAAATATCATATGAAACTAGAAATTCATATGCTACCCTATCATGAGAAATTTCACACATTTATTTGAAATTCAAACAATTCCAAAATGTAGACATTATATTCAATATTCATAGTAATGTCGTAAGCTGGAGACTGAAACTCTCCACCCAACCTTATATTGGGTTGCACAATGGTCTTTCTTGTAGCCCAATCCCCTTGGAGCTGGATTCCAGCATGTGAGTGAGGGACCTACCTATGGCTTTCTTGGTTTCACGAAAACATACAGTAACACTTTCTTATACCACAAATTCTTTGAGGTGGAGGAAGTGACAACATATAGATCAATAGTCTTCTCTATTATATCCTCCAACAAAATGTTGATGGATTTATATGTTTATAACCTTTTTCCATCTTACAAAATCTATTGATGAGCATGTTGGAGGTGACAACCTACATTACAACTAGGTTCCTTTTTCTAGCCTCTTGACAAATACCAATACACCTTGCTTTTCTTTAGTGCTCCTTAAAATTTTCAGGATGGCTTCTTTCTTCTTCATAGTCGAATTGGTTTGCATAGTCTTTAGTATAACGCAGAGGACACCCCCTAGATATTGACATATAAAGAATTCCCTAGATATCACTAATGTATGTAAGGTTTTGAGGAGACATGAGGATTCCCTTTATCATTATCAAACTTAATATTTGTAAGCGACATTTCTTTCACATATTACACCCACAAGTTCATAGTTCTCATTCACAACAATATCTATATCCTAACCCTTTTCCTATTTTCCCTGATCCTATTGATCTTCCAATTAACCACATTCCAAATGAAGATCGTAGTCACATTTTTTCTTAAAATAATAGGACCATGCACTACTGTCTTTGTTGCATCCATCACAGATGAACACAAGGCCTTTGTGTAGTAAAAGTTGGTGTTGATGCTAGTTGTACTTGATTTCCTTGGGAGATTTACAAACAAGTTATTTCATCTCCTTTTGCATTATTTGAAAATGTGCATGAATGAATGGATAAGCCCTAGCTCCATGAGTGGACACTACACTTTTGGAATTATTTGTCACGTTTTTCCAGTCTATACCAACCACAATCAAATATGGGATGCATATAACGCAAAATTACTGCAATATATCCTTCTTAGCTTTATCTCTAAATGAAATATCCATCCATGGCATGCGTTTTTAGTAGTATTCAAAATCCTCTTAATGTCGGTCCATAGAATTGAAAGCAATCTCAAAATATTCACCTCTTTCTTTGAGTTCATTGTAAAAATTTATAATCTATGGAGTGAAGCTTCAGCAAGGAGGATGCTAATGGGCAAAGAAATAAAGACCAATTGTCTTTCCCACAGGCATCAGAAACCAAGAGTTACTCCAAGGTTCATTCTTCTCATTTCATATTTTCTTTAGCTTCAATCTCATCCAGTAAATATTTTTTAAATGGGAAGCTCGGATTCCATAGTCCCATTTATGGACCACTACATCAATATATATTGTGTTCTCGTATGGGCCTAAAATGATCAACCCTAGGATACCAGAAACTTCGAAGTAGCGAGAAAATTTATTCCCATTGTTGTTTGCAAATGTTAAAGCTTTCCATGGCATGCTTTCATAATACTATACAAATTCTTTCTCCTCTTTGTGACATTAGAGAAACACAATCTCCAAGGCCTCCCCTCTTTTCAAAATCTCGTTGTAAATATCCATAGGCTCTGGAGTGAAATTTATAATTAGCCAATGATTCCACTGATAACAGATTTGATTCAGACATCAATAGTGAACTGAATCCACTATTAAAAGAAGGCAATATTTTTCATATGGACTATTTATTTTTATCTTCTTTCATTCAAACAAATATAATTTGGTATTTATTTTTGACGATGAATCTAGCAATTTTTTTCGGTCCATATCATATTTATATGGGAACAAAGATATGATTGTATCTGACTGAATTTCTATTAGGAACTACCTATAAGGAAAAATTTGTTAACAATTGATTGAATCTAATTCAATGCCAGACAAAACCCTTGTGATGATTCATGTAACAAGGAAAATTTTTGTAACATTAAGTAAAAAATGTTGTGAACTTAATATAAATATCCTCTCACTGCAAAGCAATGATGCAAATTTTGGTCAAGGGCTTTAGGGAGGGTGAAGGTTTCTTATTTTTCTCACTTTATGAAGCCCAAGTGTACTGCAATTAATGATATTGATACAAATTAACTGTTTCAAACTAGTCGATTGTGAGGACATGTTGTCTTTCATTGAATAGATTGGCTATATTGGCTACATTATGTGATTAGAAAGGTGGTGTATATAAAGCATGGTTAAATAAAACAGAACCTTGAAATGTTGGAAACATGTTCAACAAACTACTAATTATAGGTTGGGGGTCGCTTAATGTTAAAATGAATCTATTCAGTAAAGCTCGTTTCATGTGGTTGCAACCTTCATGTGGAGCTTGATTTTGGCCATCGAAAAGTTACTAGTATACTTAGAGGACTTACTTTTCCTATTGTATGTTTGGGAAAGTAAAATATAGGATTGCACAGTGTTAGATCTTGGGTTTTTTTTTGAAGAATTAATGCAATTTGATTAGCGAGATATAGTAGATAAGCCCCTAATTCACTCTTACTTGGTGTATTGGACCACCAAACCATCACATGGAATAGTGGAGGATGAATGGAGCCAAGTTTTCTTTAAAATCACCTTGATCTATAAGTTTTCTATCACAGAAGGCATCGTCATAGTATTCGCCAATCATAATACGGATGTAGGTTTTTCTTTATAAAGGCATGCCACCTGAAGAATGAAAATGCCTAGTGGGTGTAGTGGAAACATGCTTACCTCAGGGTTGCACGACAATGGAAACAATTAAAGAGTTCATCTCAGACACCTATTCTATTGGTTTCTAAATAATGTAATCCATAGTAGCAGGAGATATTTTAGGCATTGTCCAACCACTATATTATATCAACAAGAGTCTCCCATTTGCATTACAATTACACTAAGGAAATCATTACCAAGAAAATACATCAATGAATGCTCTTCATATCTAAAGGACACATTCTATTGAAGTCATTCATTTCTTGCTATTTTGTCATCTATTTCTATTATTTCATATTAATGGCATTCCTCTACCACAATATGCATGCCTGATGGTACTCATTTTCAATGATTATGCAACCACATAAATTTGAGTTCAAATTCTCAATAGAACTTTATTAATAAATGACATACATATGTAAACAATAATAATTAGCCGCGATAGTTCAAGAAAGAAAATTTTATAATATTCAACATAGTAGAACAAGGTAGAATAGCATAAAAAACTTTTATAATGATTTATATACATCCTTTAATATATACTATATCCACATTACTCTTGGCCTCTAGGAAGAAATATAGGATTCATGTCAAGCTTGTAACTAATGTATTCTAGTTCACCTCCTTTTCCAAGAAACATGACTTCCACACATGCATAGGAAACCTTTCCCAATCGATGCTAAAAATATATTAGTGGTATCACATATTAGCATATGTTTATGAGAATATTTTTGAATCTGTAGCATCAACATTTGGAAGTTCACTAATCATTAAGTATTTTCTCAACCTTAATCATAAGAAATTGTGTAGTCTTTTCCATGCTTAATTGCTTTCTTGATTATTGCAAGAGACAGGTGCTACCAATTATGTGGCATTCAAGGAATTTTGTTTTCATTCAATCTAAAACAATGTTAGAATCCTAGTGAAATGACAGTTTGGAAGTTTCAAATATCCACTATTGACATATTGGATTCCCTTTTCATGATATTGGCTAGTGAAATATGTGTGCTTATAATAGATTTAGATTGGATTAATGTCTTCAACGTGAAGTAAATTGGTTCTAAATTCTTCAAAACAAGGACATGACTCTCTATCAGAAGGAATAGTCTTGGTATGTAGGTGTTACTTGGGAAATATTATATTCGTGAAAATTATTTCAAGAAACTTCAAGATCTGTAAAAACAGTGAATACACAGTCTCAACAACCATTGGGTTGGAAATTTTCCACTGGATATTATATAATTAATGCAATAGGTAATGAAACAACAGATTTATAGAGGCATGGATGAAAATTTTCAATAGAAATTATGTGCCCAAGATAGCAGTATCTAATCCCCCATTGGTTGATATGTGTCTATCACTTACATTACTTGATACAAACCCACCAAAACAACATGCTATATTGTCACATGGATCCAATAATTCATACATTACCTAATACAAACCCACAAAAACAACATGCTATATTACCCCATGGATCCAATAATTCATAAGGGATAAAACATAACATCATTATGTACTCCTAGGTGGTACGAGAGGACAATTTTCAAAGTTAATGAGAAATAATTATTACATTCATATGCAATCTTGGATGGACAGATCCTATATCAACTTATGTCAACACTTACATGTGTTTGAAATTTGAAGGTACTGCTGACTTGCAGGTAGCAAAATTATTTTTCAACCCATCAGTGATAGAAAACCCAACCTTTCAATGATGGAATTTTTATGTTTCATTATTTTTCTCGATAACTAAGCACAAGGGAAGAAAACATTGTATTGATGAATTCTAAGGTGGTTGCAGTGTATTACTTATTTATTCAGGCAGCAACCTCATTTTTCACATGCTACAATAGGGAAAGAAAGGAATAAACTCCTTTGAGTAGTAGTGTGGCATGAATAAGCTCCCTTGATCACTAAATTTGATTTCATGTTGTCATAAATAGATGACTAGATGACTTGTAATTTGATTTTTAAAAGACAAAATTGTGTGGTGCTTTTACTAGAAGTGGAGGAAATTCTCATATATACATGAAAAAATTCTAAGACTCTCATGCACTCCCAAGAAGAGAACATCTCTAAGTTGGAGCCTCTGTTACCCCTTATCTTCACATAGGGTTAATACTAGTGAATTATCAAGAGCTAACCAATTTGATACTAGGAGGTTGATATATAAATGTCAACTATGTTGTTCGGAGGTTGGATATAGAAATGTTAGCTATGTTTAAGGATCAACCTATTAAGGTATTCTCTGTGGTGAATAATATGCTCATAATGGTCTTTGTGGGGAGTCGCTGAAATTTTTCAATTAGATGCAACAAAATGGGATGACAATGGATAATTTCACCTTTTGCAGCATTTTCTACTTTAGTATGAAGTTCCATAAAATCATCATCAAATTTAGGCTAGACTCAATCATCTTTGTGGAGAATTTTCTTGTTGACATGTATGCAAAATGTTGCAGCATAGAAGTGTCGTGCTTAGCCTTTGATAATATGTTTGAACAAAGTGAATTTTCCTAAAATACGATGATTACTAGATATGTCAAACATGCTTATGGTGAGGAAGCACTACATGATCTCAGTGGGTTATGAACCTATCTTGTTTATGTTGAAGGATGAATGATATGGAGTGGAAAAAAAATAGGGAAGGTGCATCAACAAGATGCAAAAAATTTGGAAATTCCTTTGGATGAGAGTTTGAAACTATAAAAAGGCTCATAATTTGGACATGCAATCAAGATTGCAAAGAAAGAGAAACAAAAAGTTCAAAAGAACTTGAATACACAGGTTATTGTTTTAGAAACAAGAAACAATAGTGTCAATTTCACAAATGCAAAACACAAACAACTTAGGGAGTAGTAGTATCAACTCCAGAAGTGGAAAAAGAGAGTAAATAGCCAATATTTGAAAAGGAACATTTGATGAAAGAATATGCAGATTCCTTTGTCTCTATGGAAAATTTACTTCTTCCATTCACATGAGATAAATGGTTTCGACAATAGTATTTTAATAATATTGAGGTTTTTTTGAAGAATCTCATAAGTGTTATACAAGCAATTCATGGGTCTTAAAACAAAATTTTTTATCAAGGCCCTGAGGGAAAGTATGTTGTTTTGGGAGGATTTGAAAAATATTGGACCGAGATGGCAAGGAAAGAACCTAATTGTGGCGTCATTTTATGTATAAGCATCAAAGAGTTCTCCATGGAAGGAACAACATCCTGGAAGTATTTAAGGCATGAGTATAAGAAAGTTAAGAGAATTTCAAGAATGGATTCCTAATAACTCTCCTATAGTGATTCTATCTCAAGCATGATTGTACATTGGGAGAAACAAAACTTGGTGAATTCACTATTAACACATTTTTTCATATATTTAATTGAATCTTAGGAAAACTCTTGCACTCTTGTTTGATTTCTCCACTTTCTCGGTTGATTCTATTAGATTTTCTTTTATATTTTGAGATTCCATTTTCATTTTATCTATGATTCCATATTTCAATCTATACATGCCATTCAACTTGAGATCATCAATCACAAAATAAACATCAATAATTTAATGTAATATTCCCAAATTTCCACATCATATTTGGAATATTAGAGTCCTTGATTTTATTAATGAATTAAGTAAATAAAAAGGTGGAGGGACCCACAATCCTCAATATGAATAAATATCCACTTTTGTGTGTGAATGTGGATTAATTAAGCCTATATCTACATAATAAGGTAGTTGATAAAATACTTATGTGAATGAAATTGGAGAACCTGTCTCATTAATGAGATAGATCATGGAGGTTGATACAATCAACTAAGATCTTGAGGAGATCAAACAGAAGGTTGATTCAGTCAACTTAGATCTTGAATATGTCAAACAAAATATCATGAGACACTCATGATAAAGTGATGGAGGATGATGTGCAAACAAAGCACACTTGATGGAGAAGATGTACATTGCACCTAAACATGATGGTTGATTTGGTAAAACAACGCAGTACAACTTGGAGGATCTTGTCCACATACACCGTGCAGTCTAGATGAGCGCCAAGGCTTGGGAAGGCTCAAATGTTATATAAAGAAGATGAAGGCAAGGATGAAGGCATGCTAATTATTCTTGATGTAAAGATCTTTTCAGGTCTGGAATTGTCATGTGACATTCCACTGCTTTCTTGGGCTATTTAGCAGAGATTGCAGGTGTTGTTTAGCACAGGGTGTTCCTGTTTGGGAATCCCACCTCTTTCTTAGAGTATCTATAGAAATATTTTTTTACTTCATTCTACATCAGGATTTAAGTGCCACATCTCTTTTCCTACTTTCTACAGAACATCCATATTTAGAAATTGCAGATTTCTGAAGATCAGTTTGGAAGGAGGAAGTTGTCTTCAGTACATCAGTTAGAGAGCTAGTGAGGGTTTATTCCTATCACCTTGGACTTAAAGAACAGCTTCCCAGAGCTTCATTACAGATCTGGAATCAGGCCAAAATTTATTGACCTCCTAGCAGTAGTATTCCCTTTAGGAATTACATTTTTCATTTTTCAGATTTAAAAGGAGGAAGGAAGTTGCTAGTATTTCAGCTAGAAATCCTATGAGGGATCATTCCCTCACATTTCCATCAGTCTTACCATCATCTTGGAGTTTATTGCATCATTTTTCAGTAGGAAAAAGGCCCCTTTTTCCGTCACAGCACAATTTTTGTTGGCAGTTGTGTTGCAGCAGCTGTAATCATCATTGGAGGATTGAGAAGCTAGATCTAGAGCTTCTAGCTCATAGATCTGAAGAAGGGATCAGCCCTTCAAGCATAGATATGATATGATATCATATTTCAACCATATATTTGTCAGATCTAGCTTCATATCTGTATTTCCCAGTAGATCAAGGATCAAATCCTAGGGAGGTGATTTTCCAAAGTTGCAGATCTGGAAAATCCTTTCTGGGTTATCTTGGGAATCCATCAAATTGGCTAGATCTTGAATCTTGGCATCATATGAGCTTTAGTTTTGAGTAGATCTGAATTTTCCTATTCATCCTGAAACTATATGTTCATATTCTATTGAATGGACAATGCAGTATTTGCTTTAGTGCCTCTCTAGTTATGCAGTACCTATTGTAGCATGCTTTCTGGGTGATTCTATACCAACTTTTTGGCTAGATCTACTCATATTTTGTACATTGTGTAACTGATTCTTCTCCAATCTAATAAAATGGCTCAGATTCTCTGTAAATTCTGATGTTGCCTTAAGATTTACATTTTATCTTGCTGCAGTTCTTATATTCTGTTAAGTATTACTGCATTCTCCCCCTTTGGGATATTACAGTGGTATCAAAGCATGATATTTGGCTCAAATTATGGGAATTTCATCTTTTGCATCTAAAGAAAAAGCAGATAGATGAGATCTATCATGAATAAAGAAAATTTTGCCACTCATTTATGTAGATCTATGCAATATATCTCCAAGGAGGTTTATCAAATGAAAGAGGAAGGGAAGAAAGAAGGTTCGAGAAGAATATGTGATGAGGAAGGTCCCAACACTTCCTATCAGCAAAGAAGAAAACCAGAGAATCCTAGATCTCCTCATAGATCCACTATGACCACTTTCTTTGAATAAGGTGAAGGGTGTAGACATGAAGGAAGGAATGAACCTGAGACTCATGAGACTCTCAGTTTGTATCTTGAAGAGTACAAAGCACAGTCTAGAGCATTCTAGGAGAAGCTAACTCTCCAACAATTCTTCAAATTCAAAGAAGAAAGAGGATCCTATAGCAACAATAGAAGAAAAAGGCATAATATATTCTATTTGCCTACATTTGATGGATCTTCTTCAAGCACTGTTAAGGCTTGGAGGAGAGAGTTAGATGCATTTTTCAGGTTACATTGTGTAGCTGAAGAAGAGGTTGTTCAAATTGAAACACTTCATCTTTTATATGAAGCTAATGATTGGTGGTTTGGTCACATGGAGCATGAAAGGGTCACTAAATATTCAAATTTCTTTCACAAGTTAAGGAAGGAATTTTATGGGATAAAACCAGAGAGGTGCCTCAAAGTGACATTTCCTAAGGAGGAGGACGGCAATCTTGTCACTCTGGACAAGAAGTCACTACATTCAACACCAATTACAGAAGTACTTGCATCCAGAGAAGAGACTCTTGCATCTTTGAAAGATAGTCTTGAGCTCTTAACATATAGAGTCCCATGCATGATTCAAGAGATGCATGAGGGGAAGGAGGAGATTTCCAGTGCTGGTGCACTTGGAGAAGAGCAGCTATCACTCTTACCAGCAGTTGGAGGCACTATTGTCCAGGTTGGAGTAACTCTTGTGTTATGTCAAGAGGCTCCCACATATCATTTGATCCAAGGTATGCATACACATTCGTCACCTATTGTTTCAATATATCTTATTGAAACTTATGGGGACATGCCATCAGGGCCAATGTATAACCAAGGGTTAGAACATAGTGCTGATTTGAAGCAGCAACATATCACAGCGCAAAGGACCCTTGATCTAATTGAGGAAGAGATTAAAAGCTATCCTAGTTTGTCATGGATGAGCTACATTCAACATCTTGAGTTTAGGTGTAGAGTTTTAGAAGAAGGGATGAGCATAATCCTTTGTACAATGACTAGTTATGAGATCAGTATTGTACCCTTCTTTGAGACAGTTTATGTATTACCTTATAGATCTACAATGTTGTCACGTAGAAGCAGTGATAATGATGAGGCCCCATTATTCTTGGAGCATTCTGAAGGTAGCTTCACTCATTAAGCAATGGAGGACAAGATGAAAAATGGTAGACATCTAGATATGAGAAACCTTTTCTCCTTTCTTGATGACACTTTCTCAATGAGCACCTCACAGCTCAAAGAGAGACTTCTACCTATAGCAGATCCAAGACCTCATTGGTTTTGGAAGGCCATAGATGAGAATAAGGTCTCATTAAGAGATCTCATTGGAGGTGCACTTCAACATTTCATGGAGTGCAAAGTTATTCATCAGTTTGGGGAATATGGTATTCTACAAAGGGAGGATACCATGATTATGCAGCACATCACTCATCTTCCATATTGGGGTGAGTGGACGAGGAAGATAAGAAAGGGGTTGCATAACCACTTGTAGATTTATATGGGCCAGCAAGCTTGGCTATGTTGGTTACCCTTGGGAGGTTCTTGTCACTACCCAAAGGCTCCTATTTCTTTGATCCATGCCTTGAGGAACACTTATGAGATGGAGGCATCACTGCACTGGCTGCTCTTGGGTGAGTATGGTTACCACCCAATAGCTCATATTTTTCTGATTCATGCCTTGTATATCAATGATAGAATGCAGCAAAAGAAGGCATGTTCATTTTGGCTTCACTTGAGAGAGATTGGCCACCACATGACATCTCTTATGTCTATGTGTTTTGTCTTGGGTAAATCTTGGCATGATGCTCTCATGATGTGCATTGATGATGTTTCTTTGTATTGGGCTGATGTGACATTCCATATGTCCTTTAGTATGTTTTTGCTTCATGATTCACATAAGGAGGAGAGGAAGCAACAAGATCTCTTGTTGCTTTGGTTGCTTTTGGGGAAGTTTGGCTTGTCCATCTTACATGGAGGAGATGGAGGATGGTAGCAAAGGGCCTTACTCTAGTGGCTACTATTAGGAGAATATGGTTTGACATATTTTTCTACCCATATAGCTCCTTTCCTTATTCTTTTGCATAACATTGGAATGATGCTTGGATCCAACAAGGCCAGCAAGGCTAAGTATGAGAGCATATCAATGCTCAAACAAATTCATGAAACATGGATGGAGAGATGTATTGTGTGATGGAGCTTTTACTTTGTCGAAAGAGCTGCTTTATTTTATGTATCTCATGTATTGATTATGATGTTGGACATCATATGGTTGTCACTTGGTACTTCATGATAGAAGGAGGGCATCTAACCATACAGTTAGAAGTCATTCTATATGTTTTTGAAAGACAACTTTGGAACCAAACATACATAACACATTGCAGAAAATGGAGGAAGCCTTCCTTATGTGGATGCCATTTGGAGGGGAATAGATGGATTTTCATCTACTTTTGGAGTTGCTTGAGGACAAGCAAAATTTTTCCGGGGGGGACTGTAATATTCTCAAATTTCCACGTCATATTTGGAATATTAGAGTCCTTGATTTTCTTAATGAATTAAGTAAATAAAAGGGTGGAGGGACCCACAATCCTCAATATGAATAAATATCCACTTTATTCTGTGTGAATGTGGATTAATTAAGCCTATATCTACATAATAAGCTAGTTGAGCAACTACTAATGTGAATGAAATTGGAGAACCTGTCTCATTAATGAGATAGATCATGGAGGTTGACACAGTCAACTAAGATCTTGAAGAGATCAAACATAAGGTTGATTCAGTCAACTAAGATCTTGAAGATGTCAAACAAAAGATCATGAGACACTCATGATAAAGTGATGGAGGATGATGTGCAAACAAAGCACACTTGATGGAGAAGGTGTACATTGCACCTAGACATGATGGTTGATTTGGTCAAACAACGTAGTCCAACTTGGAGGATCTTGTCCACATACACTGCGCAGTCTAGATGAGGGCCAAGGCTTGGGAAGGCTCAAATGTTATATAAAGAAGATGAAGGAAAGGATGATTTCATGCTAATTATTCTTGATGTAAAGACCTTTTCATATCTGGAATTGTCATGTGACATTCCACTACTTTCTTGGGCTGTTTAGCAGAGATTGCAGGTGTTGTTTAGCACAGGGTGTTCCTGGTCAGGAATCCCACCTCTTTCTTAGAGTAGCTCTAGAAATATTTTTGTACTTCATTCTACATCAGGCTTTAAGTGCCACATCTGTTTTCCTACTTTCTGCAGAACATCCATATTCAGAAATTGCAGATTTCTGAAGATCAGTTTGGAAGGAGGAAGTTGTCCTCAGTACTTCAGCTGGAGAACTGGTGAGGGTTTATTCCTATCACCTTGGGCTTAAATATTAGCTTCCCAGAGCTTCATTGCAGATCTGGCATCAGGCCAAAATTTATTGACCTCCCAGCGGTAGTATTCCCTTCAGGAATTACGCTGTTCATTTTGCAGATTTAAAAGGAGGAAGGAAGTTACTAGTATTTCAGCTTGCAATCCTGTGATGGATCATTCCCTCACATTTCCATCAGTCTTACCATTAGCCTAGAGTTTATTGCAACATTTTTCAACAGGAATAAGGCCTCTCTTTCCCTCACAGCACAATTTTTGTTGGCAATTGTGTTGCAGCAGCTGTAATCATCATTGGAGGATTGAGAAGCTATATCTAGAGCTTCTAGCTCATAGATCTGAAGAAGGGACCAACCCTTCAAGCATAGATCTGATATGATATCATATTTCAGCCATCTATTTTTCATATCTAGTTTCACATCTATATTTCCCAGCAGATCAAGGATCAAATCCTAGGGAGGTGATTTTCCAAAGTTGCAGATCTCGAAATCCTTTATGGGTTATCTTGGAAATCCATCACATTGGCCAGATCTTAAATATTGGCATCATCTAAGCTTCATTTTTTAGTAGATCTGCATTTTCTTGTTCAGCCTGCAACTATATGTTCATTTTCTGCTGAAGGGACAGTGCAATGTTTTCTTCAGCGCCTCTCCAGTTACACTGTACCTATTGTAGCATGCTTTCTGGGTGATTCTAGACCAACTTTTTGGCTAGATCTACTCATATTTTGTACATTGTGTAACTGATTCTTCTCCAATCTAATAAAATGGCTCAGCTTCTCTGTAAATTTTGATGTTGTCTTAAGATTTACAGTTTATCTTACTGCAGTTATTATATTGTGTTAAGTATTATTGCATTCTCCCCTCTTGGGATATTACATTTAATCATTTATGTACTTTTCTCATTCCTGAAAGTTCAAGCCATGTAATGCATAAAGTGTAGGGCACAAGCCATTTTATTGTTGGTTTTACATTTGTTTCATACTAGAATAAAATTTACATATGAAAAGAAAGACACATTTACAACATCCTAGATTAATGGCACCAAAAGAAAAAATACACATCACTAGTAACCATAAAATTTTAATAGGGCCATAAGGAATTACAATATGATAAAAATCAAGGAAAGAAGGATTGAAAACAAAAAAACAGTTAAAATAGTAACCAATTGAGAATGTTATGAAGCCTAATTGATCGACCTAGGACATCCAAGGTAACATTGGTTCACTAGTGAGGTCAACAAAGTTTAACCCAACCATAGGCTGCATTGTAATTGTGGTTCATGGCACCCAAATGGCATACACAAAATACCTAGGTGATTTTCGCCTAATATTTACCACTCTGAACCGACACCTAAGCCAACAGAAGTCGCTCATGGGAAATTTTCTTTCGATATTTCTTATAATTAAAAAATAAAAAAAAATGTAGTTATCTACCTCTTGAGTGAGTTTAGTAGCATCTGGAAGCTTATCCTTTAACACGGAGCCTTAATCCTACTTGTCTAAGTCCACAACCATTTCCTTGGGATCAAATTTCTTTTCTTTGGGACTCTTGGGAGCATGGGTCTAGGAAAATCTGAGACCCTTATCAGGTTTCTAGCATTTTTAGGGATGACAAGATCATCACAATCCATCTATGGTAGAGCATCTTTCTGGTGACCACCTATGGTCTTATGAAATTTTATTTCCTTTTCATAATTAATGTATTCTTACTCTCTTATCTGTTGATTATGTTCCCTAATTTTTGAATCGGAAAGGGACCTATTGTCTTCTTTGGTGAAGTCATTAATAATTATTGCCCATGCCTTCAACTCCATCTTCCTCCAGGGAATTGTGAACATATAGCCTAATGAGCACCTAGTTTTTCCTGAATAGAAGTATTTTGAAGTTGCAAATAGGGATGGAGGGCTTGTGGATGGATCATCGCCCAAGAGTGTGAGGAACCTTGCAAATTCCCTTTGTAGAAAAAAATCACCATGATTGGGGGAACTAAGAATCCAATCTCTTGAATTAAACTAAATGTATCAGATTGTACCTGTGACGACATGGTTGTGCCTTTCCTTCTCCTCCTTCATTGACAAACCTTTCAACGTGAGGGAAATAAATTAAGGGAAATGAACAATTTTGATATTTGAAAGACAGAGATCCAAGAAACCTTGAATGGAACTTAAATGAAATGCATATGTGTTTTTCAAGGGAATTCCGCTAAATGAAATGTGTAATTTTAAAAAAAAAATTCAATAGGGAAGTATTTCAAATTATAAATATAATCATATAAATTGTTTTGGGTCTCTATGTCACTAACATTATTCCAGGGGATTTTGATTGATTTTTCAATTCAATAATCTTATATTAAAGGTGACTTATGGTGAAAGGTGAATTATGGTGAAATAAAAATAATTTAATGATGAATGATCATTTCGAACGAAATGTTTGTTTTGGTAAGATAAATAACCTACAAATATTTTCCATGATATTCAATATAGGGAGTTAACATGAACAAGGTGATATTTTGGCTCCCACAGGCTTTAGAAATTTGATATCTCTTTGCCTATAAACATTAGGGGTTGAAAAATAAGATAGGATCTATAGCTAAGTTTGTTCAAACTTAGCTATATATTGAACCGCATTTTTTTTTACCTCATCGATATGATAGAAATTTGGTGGCTTGTAGGGTAGTTTTGTCATGAAAAAAATGTAGGTATTAGGTAGGTAGGAGGAACCATTTTGGTGGAACTTACCCATAAAAGGGACACCTATCTTTGAATAGTTTTCTAATAGAAAATATACTTATTTGATTATGATCGTAAGGACATCACTTTAGAATCTAGAATAGTGTGCAAACACTAACCAAAGGGTGATTATTCAAAACCACAAAAGTATTATAGGTGATTCTAGAGAAGTAGGTGTTATTGTGCTGTCATATGTGTTCCCTTGAGCTTTAAAACAATATTTTTTCTTAGGGTGTTACTAGACTTTGTCAGGTTTATGTGTTCCCTTCAGATTTTTTCACCACTGGTAGATGGAAAAGCACCCATGATTTGGGCCTATAGGTTCTTTTTCTGTAAAGTGGGACTGTTTCACCAAATCCCTCATTCTTAGTGTTCTTACACTATCTTAGGAGGATGATTGTTTTGAATGGGCCTGAAATTCCTTGTACGAGCATGTCATAGCTCGCCCTGCTTATTGTCTTATATAAAAAATCTACCCTTTGCAAAGGGTTAGTTAGTGGCATTCAAAATTATGGGATTGGCCTATTTCCCATAAACTAAAATTATTTATATAGCTCTCCTTAGATAGCTATATTCAAACTTGGAACCGCCTGTTGCAAAAAAAAATTCATGGATCGTTTGTATGTTCTCTTCTCTCAAAAGATTCAAAAAATTTCAATCATTTATTTTTTAAAGAGCTTTCCAGATTATTCAAAGTGCAAGAGAACGAGTGTCGACGTTTCGAATCCCAACGGGGATCCATCATCAGGACAATCTTTCTTTTAACTGTGTCCCAACGGGGATCATTTATTTTTTAACTAAGTCTTTTCTAGGGCCCTCTTGTTAGATGTCATAGGGGTATTAAAATTATAGGATAATGGCCTAATTTCAATATTAGACTAACTCCTTCTTTAGTGGTATCAAAACAAGGGAAATTATAGAGCATTATCCATTTTCATTGCATGGCGAATTTGGAAAGCCCGAAATAATCTCATCTTTGAAAGCATACCCAATGATATCACTACAATGTTGGGCCATATTTTGGGATTATTTTCGGATTATGCCAAGCCTTGGAAGCCTCCTACAATTAAATCCTTCTGCCTTCCACCCAGTTTCCTATTTGAAAACGTTATATTTTTTGATGGAGTGTATCAAGACAAGGTTGATGGAGGAGGAGCCACCATTTTGCTTCCTGACAATTTTTCCTTTTACATTTGGTTAACTGCAAGTACAAGGAAAAATACTAAATAAGAAGTGGTGGTTTCTTGGGAAATATTTTTTTTGCAGCCTCATTAAATATATCGATTATGTATGCTTTTTGAGATTAAAAGTTTGTGGTGTATTGGTTGTATGGAAAGGGCCATCTCAGGTTCCTCTCATTGAAGCACTGGATGGACTGCAATCAAAATCTAAAATGTCTCTTTCAAAATTTGTTCTTCCAACACATTTTGAGAGAATTGAATCAACAAGAAGACCTCCTATCCAAAAAATATTTGCAAGTGAAGGATTGTTGCATTTTTTTAAAGAAAGAGGAGGTATTTAGCGTTTGAGGAGGGGCCCTCTCCAAATTTTGAGTGATCTTTAGTTGGATCACTTACTTTAAATTCCTAGAATATATCAATTATTTACTTTATTTTTTTTTATTCTTTATCTATGCATGTATATTTTTGAAGCTATTTTCATATTATTTTTCTTAGACATTAGCTTTGGGTTTGAATCTCCCTAGAATTTTGGCTAATATTTCTCAAACTTTCTTGTAGGTGATAAATGGGATGTATTAGGCTTTCTTAGTTTATTTTTCAAAACTTTATGTGGTCACTATGTTTTTATATCCCAAAGGTTTTGTTTCAAAAAAATATGTATATGTACTATTTTTATATCTATCATGGAAGGATGATCTCTCTTATATGGAAAAAAGGTATGGGAAATGAAGACAAAGTAAGAGAAGGATTTGGAAACTAGTATTTCCTATCATTTTGGTCCCTTTTTTAGCATCACCCTTAGATAGTTTCAAACATTACAAACTATTCCTATATACCATGGAACTCATAATCCAAAATGAATCATGATATATTTTTTTATATATCTTGGTACTTTCTAGGTGGAAAAATTGTAGGAATTGGATTGTAGGTCCCACTTTAGAGTCAGGTTCCACATTAGTGATTTGGGGTCCTGTAGATTCGATTGGGATCCAATTTTACTTTTATAGCTCCATCTCTTTGATGTTACTCTAGACACTGGAAGCTTTCAAACTACGTGAAAATCACCTCAAACAAAATTTGTATGTGAAAGTTACACCTCTCACAAGTTGACCTACCTTATTGACCACCATGGAACTGAGTGGATGCCTGTCAACCCCCATTACTCACACATGTGTGGGTGTTCCAAAATAGAAACACTAATTTAGGGTTGAAGAATGCAAAAACCCTAACCTTGATGTTGAATGACTACAGGTTATGTTATACTAGGTTACTAGTAAAGGAAGGGACTCCATTATTTTGGCATTATTATTATTCCATAGTTGAGAATGGCATAAAATAATGGGATATCGAGCATAATAGAGGAGGTAGAATAGTTTTTTAGTAATATTTCATGCAAAAATGTCCATGCCCACTCCATAGTGAGTGCCCCTTTCTTTGTACTTATATTTCATAATTGAAAAATAGAGGCTAGAGCATATGCCTCACCTTCTAACTAGGATTTCTCTCGTATTAGGTTTCTTAAGTCATATATTTTATTCACTTGTGTGGATAATTTGTTTATTTTCTTGTTTATTCCATTTTTAATTTCAAATATATCCATAATTTGGAGTTATACACTAGTAATATTTAATCTAATATCTAAGATATTAAACTACATAATAAAATATTTCAAAACATTGTAAGAACTAGTCTGACAAACTATTCCAATAGAATATCCATAAAAATTTAAAGATCAATTAAATCATTCTTGTTGATTTTCAATCATTGTATTGACAAACTCATAATAAGACCTATAATTTACTACCTCTGAGCGCTCTCTACAGTGAAAACCTTATTATATTATGTAATGTGGTGTATGGATGTTCTTATGTTTGGTTATCTATTTTTTTCCATGGTATTTTGAATATTAACCAAAGTAATAAATAGCATGAAGCGTATGCACAATAGTTGTCAAATAGATAAATAATATATATTGTTTATGCATTGGGAAATTTTAAATTGTTCATTAGAGAGTGTTTATGATCCCCTGCTAACTCCCCTAATTAGGAGATAAGACTATCACTTAATTTATTAGGGTAATATTTATTGACTAATTCCCACAAGGTAGTAGAGTGTGAAATAAATAATTGTAAGTGGTCTCATTGAAGAAGCTCCACTACTTAGTGGTTGAGGCCTCACTGAGAGAATTCCACCAATTGGTCAGGGTTTCGATCAATTAGAAAGTATATATATTAATAGAAGCTATGTAATAAATTACCATGTGAATATTATTGTATTTGGAGCTCTATTTAAGTTGGGGTTTCCCCCCTCTAGGAGGCAATTTAACATTACAGTAAATTCAGAATATTAATAAAGATTTGCTTACTATTTTTATCTCCCAATTTTGGTTTTGTTTAGTTCTTACAATTATATTTATGTCTATTTTTCTCTAACTATTATATTTCAACAAACAAGGAACACCACAAGTGGTATCATAGCACGTTTTTGCGCTAGCATGCACTCTTATTTTAGAGAAAGAAAAAAAAGACCAGGGATGTGTTTTGATGTCTCTAAATATCACGTTGTTGTTGTTTAATAGGTAAATTGGTGGTTGGGGAAGAATAGACATAGAAAATACAAGTGACACGACTTGTTTAGACACCTTCTAACCTCTATTAGTACCCTTTTGCATAGTACCATTTTAGAAAATACTTGTATATGAATTTGGCTTCCACATATCCTCAAGAAAATTGGAAGCCCCCTAGGAACACTTGAAACCAACATAACATAATCATATCATCCATCTTATTGGAATCACTTGGTTGGACAACTTTTTAGCCTTTGTTGGTGTGCCTTCAATTATTATCCCATCAAAAAACACTTGTCGATAGATTTTTCTTCTAAATTTCCTTAAGGATAGTGGAAGACCCTTAAAAACATATGAGGAGATAAATATTGCATACCAAGTAATTGAGTAGTACAAATAAGGGTACTATTTTCCCTCGTTAGTTAGTGACATCGAATATTTAACCAAATATTCTTATAAGAAAATATTTGGTATATCAAATAGATAGTAATTAATGCTTATTTTCACCTAAGGCCCTAAAAACCCTATATTATCCTTGAAAACATTATCCTATATAAAAAAAAGAAAAAAACTACCTACATAATTTGCAATGTCAAGAATTTGAGAATTCCACCAATTTAGTGACACTCCAAACATTTTTTTAGAAAATGAAATGCCTAGCTCAGAAGACTCCATGTGTGGAATTGATCACCACGGTGTCACTCTATAGTAAATATTTTTTTGGTAGAATCGCCAATATAGTTTATTTTGATCCCTTTCCATAAATTCCTATCAAGGAATTGATATTGTTGGGCTATATCTTACAAAATCTTTCTAGTCACCCTTGTGGTCCAATGACACACAACTACAACATGTCATCCTTAGAGGACACAAAGTAAATGGTTTAGTACCTCTCATAATACATTTACACTTTCACCCAGTCACTCAACACACTATAGACCAACATCCCTTCCCTCATTATTCAAGTTAGCCTTTATTTTGAGAATATCAGGAGTTGGAGGGTAAGCATAGTGAGGGTTTCATTTTCTCAAGGAAACTCTACCATAAGGATAAGAAATTCAATGAGAAATAAAATAGAAATATTTACCACCCATTTCTTACCATTCCCACACAATAAAAAAAAAGCCTAAAAAATTCACTCTTAAAATCCCTTATGTAGTTTCCTAATGTCATTCAAGTAGAATATCACAATTACTTATGTCATAAATGGTGCAATAATTTTTTTATTCTCTTAAAGGAACTCTTTCTAGACATGCACCCCATCAAACATAAATCATCAAGTCTAAATGAATGGAAATGAATGAATAAGAGGGTGTGTCGAGGAGTGTCGGGGAGTGTCAGGGGTGCCATGGAGGGAGTGACAAGGCACACTAGGGAATGATAGGGCATGTGAAGAAGTGTCAGGGTCTGCTAACATGTGTTAGATAGTGTCAAGGCATTCCAATGCATGTCAAGCATGTGAATACATGAAATGTGCTAATGCATGAAAATATGTGTTAGGTGTTAGGGTATGAGAATGTGTGTCAAGGAGTTTCAGGGCAACAAAAGGGAACACTAATTTAAATTTAAAATAAATGAACACATATGAGGGTTAATAATTCAAGACCTTACCTTTTTAGGAGGGGCATTCTAGGCATACCAAAGCTAGTGCCAATACATTCCAAGGGCCAAGTGATAGTGTGTCTTAAGCACCAAATCATCCTCTATTACTTATCTCTTAATTGTGAATAATTGATCTCAAATAAATTTTATCTTAAAACATGCAAAGGAATTCTAGGGCATCCTGAAGTATGCCAAGAATCTTCAAGTGCCACCAAGTGCCAAGATCCAATATGTACCAGGGAGTTATAGGGAATTCTATGGAGTTCGAGGTTTACCAAGGAGGGAGTGACAAGATATGCTAGATAATTCCAAGGCAAGATAGAGTGTTAGGGAAACATACCAAGATGTTCCAAGTGCCAAGGTGTGCCAATGCATGTTGAGTATTAGTGAATGCTAGGGAAACAGAAGGGAGAACTAGGTCAAAATGCATGGAAATGAATGAAAAAGAGTGTGTGACAAGGAGTGTCAATGAATTTTGGTTGTGCTAAGGAGGGAGTGACATGGTATGTTAGGAAGTGCTATGTCATGCTATTGTGTCAGAGTGGCATGTGGCTAATATGTGCTAGGTGTCAGGGTGTGCCAACACATGCTAAGAAGTGTTAGGGAATATTAGGGACAAACACATGAGCACTAGGTAATGCATGAAAATGAACAATTAAGAGTTTGTGATAGGAAATATCAGCGAGTTCCAGGTGTGCTAAGGAGGGAGTGAAAAGGTATGATAGGCAGTGTTAAGTCATGCTAGAGGCTAGGGAAACATGCCAATATGTGTCAGGTGTTAACGTGTGTCGATGCATGTCAGGGAGGGTTATGGAGTGCCAGGTAAAAGCAGGGGAGCACTACTTTCAAATGTATGGAAATGAATGAATAAGAGTGCGACATGGATTGTCAGTGATTTCTAGGTGTGCTAAGGAGGGATTGGAAAGGTATTCTAGATATTGCTAAGGAATGCTAGAGTGCTAGGGCAGCATGCCAAGATGTGCCAAGTTCCAAGGCATGCCAATGCGTGCTAGAGAGTGTTAGGGAGTGCCATAGAAACATAAGGAAGAACTACTTCAAAATTCATGGAAATTAATGGATAAGAGTGTGTGATAGGGAGTGTCAGCGAGTTTGAAGTGTGCTAAGGAGGGAGTGACAATGTTATATGCTAGACAGTGCCAATGCATGCTAGAGTGCCAGGGAATTTTAGGTAGTAGTATGGTGTGCTAGGGAGTGCCAAATCATGCCAAGGAGTACAGGGGATGTTAACAGGTGCCACATAGTTCCAATTGATTGTTATATGTTCCAGGTGATATGGAATTTCAAGATGTAAACTATGTTTCTTAGTTGTTTTATGGAGACAATTGGATGTGAGCCTTGACTTGGTAACTTGTTAAGTGTGATGGGTTAAGATTTGACATGAGTAGCCTAATATGAGTTATATGTCATTATTAGGTGAACAAGGCATAATCTATTCATAGTAAATGAAATTTAGTCAATTTTTTGTAGTCGAGATAGGAATTGGTTGGGTTCCCAAGTCTAAAAAAAATAAGGGTAGTTATGAAAACATGATAGTTGAGGAGTTATAGGGCATGCCAAGGAATGAAAAATTCATGCTAACACATGCTAGACAATGTCAATTCATGCCAAGGAGTGTTGGGGAGTGTCAGGGCATCACAAGGGAGAACTTGGTCAAAGTGCATGGAAACGAACGAATAAGGGTGTTTGCAAGGGAGTGTCAGTGAATTCCAGGTGTCTCGTGGAAGAAGTGTGTTAGGAATATTTTAGAATAGGAATTGTAGGAGGAAAGCCAATGATTGTGATAAGGGGATTGACAAAGAAGTTTTAGAGAAAGGGATGCTTTGGGCTAGACACAACGCTAATTTTTCAATGACTTGGTTGGGTTCCCAAGTCGCAAAAAAAGCAAGGCTATCTATGAGGGCATTCCAACTAGGGAGCACTAAGGTGTGCTAGGAAATGCTAACACATGCTAGAAATTTCCAAGGTATGTTAGGAATTATAAGACATTCCAAGTGCTAACACATGCCAAGATGTGATAGGTTCTTGGGTGTGGTGTCGACGCATGCTAGGGTGTGCCATGGAAACAAAAGGGGGGACTAGTTTCAATTGCATGGAAATGAATGAATAAGAGTGTGTGATAGGGAGTGTTAGAAAGTCCTAGGTGTGCTAAGGAGGAATTGAAAAGGTATGTTAGGTAGTTCCAAGGCATGATAGAGTGCTAGGAAAGTATGCCAAGATTTTCCAAGTTCCATGTTGTGCCAATATGTGCCAAGGAGTGTTAGGGAGTGCTAGTGAAACACAAGGGAACTCTAGGTCATAATGCATGGAAATGAATGTATAAGAGTGTGCGACAAGGAGGGTCAACAGGTTCCAAGTGTGATAGGGAGGAGTGATAAGGAATGCTTTGAAGTGCTAAGGAATTCTAGACTTTTAGGGAGACATGCAACCAAGATGTGCCAATGCATGCAAGGAAGTGTTAGCTGGGATTGCTAGAGAAACACAAGGGAGCACTATGTCAAAATGCATGGAAATGAAAAAATAATATTTTTTTATTGGAAGTGTCAATGAGTTCCAGGTGAGTTAAGGAGTGAGTGACAAGGTATGATAGGTCGTGTTAAGTCATTCTAGAGGCCATGGAGACATGTCAAGATGTCCTAGGTGCTAGGGTGTACCAAATGTGCCAAGGAGTGTTAAGGAGTGCTAATGAAACACACAGGAGAACTAGGTCAAAATGCATGGAAATGAATGAATAATAGTTTGTGATTGGGAGTGTCAACAAGCTCTAGGTGTGCCCATGTGTGCTGGGGAGTGTCAGGGATTGTCAAGGAAACACAAGGAAGCACTAGCTAAAATTCATGGAAATGAAAAAATAAGTGTTTGAAAGGGAGTGTCAATAGGTTCTAGGTTTGTTAAGAGGGGATTGACAAGATTATATACTAGGTAGTGCTAAGGTATGCTAAACTACCAAGGTGTGCCAGGAAGTGCAAGGGTGTGTTAGGGAGTGTCAAATAATGCAGAGGTATGTAGGGGATGCTAACACATGCCACATAGTTCCAAGGAATTTAAGACATGCAAAGTGCTATGAAATGTCAATATGTAAACTATGTTGCTTACATTAGGGTAATTTTGAGGTCTAAAATGGGCCTCCTAGGGAAATTATAAAATAATAGTGGAAATAATAAAATAGTATTAGATTACATCATCAAATTTTAGAGGGAAAAAATAAAAAACTACCTTTTCAACTTGTATTTTCAACTTATCTCCCTATGGGTTTACTCAAATTTCAAGCGGGAACACTCATTGGATGTAGAATTTGATTCATTATCCAAGGATTACCCATGTTGCATACTTTCGGTGGACACTACACGAAAAATCAGAAATACATGAAACACGATTGAAATCACATTTTTTTCATGTATTTCTCATTTTTCGTGTAGCAAGGTTCATCGAAAGTATGCAACATGGGTACTCCTTGGATGAGGAATTAAATTTTACATCCAATGAGTACTCCCACTCTAAATTGAGTAAAAATTTAGGGAGATAAGTTGAAAATACGAGTTGAAAGTAGTTTTATTATTTAATTATTTTTTAATCTTTTTACTTTTTCACTCCAAAAATGGTGAATCATCCCCCGTGGTTGACATCATCATATTGAATCATATTGGTTTTATAAATTTTATTTTGGTTGTACATTTTTCTTATTTTGGTTGTACATTTTTATAAAGTTTTTTTGGTTGTACAGTTGAATGTGATGATCCTTGTCTTGGTAACTTGTTAAGTGGGATGAGTTGATATTGGACATGAGTAGCCTAAGATGAATTACATGTAGTTCTTAGGTGAACAAGCAATATGTTGAATTTCCACGACACATTAAAATCTGGGTTTGGTCTTAAAATCCTTGATGCAAACACACTCAAGTGCCACAATACATATACTTTTCACAATGAAATCTACACACATCGGGGAATAAACTAGTGCACGCGTAAATTTCTAACTTTTTCAAACCATTCTTTGTTACATTACAAAATATTATATAATAGGCTAGAGCTCTCATATGAGGGATCATGGCCCTTTAGAATCATACTCATACAAGGAATACAACTAGGGCTTGGTGTTAGTCCTTTGACAACCAATCTAGCTTGAACAAGACAACACTTGACCTACTTGTTGATGGTGGCTGTTATCACCCAAAAAATTGAAACATCATTTTGACAAGGTTAAATAAGTTCATGTGTCAAAATAGGGTTGTAGGATTCATTTTTAAGTTTAGTCAAGGGAAATATTAAGTTTTTATGGTTTAAGTTTACCCTAAGGTCTAAGCCCACTCATGTTAAAACTCCTTCATGTCACATCATTCATCATTCTCTGATTTATTTCATTTTCCAAAGTTTTTGTACCAAAAATGCCAAATTAGCCAAGAAACCACAGTTTCGTAGTGCAATGCACTAAAAAAAGTCACATTCACTACAAAAATGCTGATAGTTTCATAGCGAAAATAGTCAAATTAACACTAAAGGCACTATGAAAGTGCGGTTTCTTGTCTATCTTGTAAGTCTAGCTGTTAGGTGTCAGAAATAATTTGGAAAAGGATAAGTTAGATACTTTCAAGTCATGGAATTATAAAATCAAGGTACATGCAGTCATCATGGTCAGTTTAGGTAATGTAGAAGTCATCATTGAGTCATGAGAAGACATTTAAACTTCAAATCCTTTCCTAATTCAGTCATTCTCATTTATTTTTCCTCCTTGCGTAATATTTGAGCTCCGGAGAGCTATTGTATTAAGCCAAAGTTGGGGTTGGTTTCTTCAAAGGTTTCCTTTGAACATCATCAAGCGAGCCTACAAACTCATCAAGTGAGGCTGAACATCATCAAGCGAGGCTGAGAAATTCTTAGAGAAACTATGGCAGTGAAAAGAAATATACACAAGGGTGGACAATGTCTGAGATATGAACCTATAGACATGAAAGTGATCAATGAAGATCCAACAATAATGGAAGCCTTCAGAAGAGAAGGTTGCCTATAGTTTTGTGAGAAATTGTAAGGCTATCATACACAGGTATCCAAGGAGTTTGCTTTGAATTTCAATGGAATATCCACTAAAGTGGGAATGCTCAATTTTTCCATCACACCAGAGGTTATTTTTGCTGCTACAAAGATTCCAAGAGGTCAAGAGAACTGGTTCAAATGTTTCAAGTTTAACATGGAGCAGTGCAAAGAATTCATGAAGCCTGAGCACACTGAGATGGATCTTACCAATGATGTTCCAAGAAGCTGCATTAAAGACAACTATTCAAAATTGTTTCTCATCATCCAAAAGTACTTTACTTGTGAAGGTATATATCACAAAGTCTACCAATATCATTTCAAATTACTTATGCACTTCACTGGTAAGATTTCCCTTGATTTACCTTTCTATCTGCATAGAAGTCTGTCAAAAATGGCTGATAAGGTCCAAGCAAAGTCTGAGGGGAGTGAGACATCATTATTTCATCATGGCCTAATGAAATTATTAGTTTTGGATGAACTTAAAAGGTTAGGAAAAGATTGGTCTAGAGGATATTTTACATGCAATTGACATAGAAGAAAAACCTATTGTCCAAGCTGAATTCATAGACGAAGGTGGGTAGAAGTTAAAGAAGGCTAAATCTGCAAAGAAATTAGAGTTTGAGGGAGAAGATGTAGGTTTCATGTTCCAAGAAAGAAATCCTATGACAAGGCATGCTAGGAAAAAATTAGAGAGCAGAAAATAAGTTCAAACACCTACTGAGCTAGCTCAACTACCTTAAGAAATTATTGATCTCTCATCACCTACAGAGAAGGAGATAGTCAACAAATCAAGAAAGGGAATAGTAAAAATAGAGTTGCAACTCCTTGAAGAGAAATTGAAATTGGCCAATCATGAAATTGATATCATGAAAAAAGAAGCAAGGAAACACAGTGTTGAGAAAATTAAATTTGAAAAGATGAAGGCAGTTTGGGAAGAACAGGTTGACACTATTTCTAAAACTTTGAATAATACACATCAGATTGTCAAATGGAAAATTCCAGCAAGGAAAGAGGCCAAACATATCAGGAGGATGAACACCAATCTAAATGCTACCAATAAAATACTTAAATACCAGATTAAGGACCTTCAAGAGCAACATGAACTCATTCATGAAGAATTAGAGAAAAAAGGGCTTAAAAGGATAGTGATTGAAGAACCAATAGCCCAACCAATTGTAAATGAGGAAGAAATTCCTCAAGGAGCATAAGGTGAGTTGGTTTATGGTTGACACAGGCTAATGACATGTTATATACAATTTTTTGGCACTTACAGGTTTCATATTTCAAAATTACACAAAAAAAATCTTCATTTTCAACACTTTTCAGCAGTTTCGTAGCGCCTCTGAGCTTGAAGGGAAGCAAAACACTAAGAAACTATTGTAGCTGCTCTTTTGAATTTTTGAATAGTTTTGAATGCTATTAAGAGGTGGAATTGGTGTGGGAGATTTATTTTATGATGATGAACCTTATGCCTAAGGAAAAAATCAAGAAATTTGAGGTTAAAAAGCATCTTTAGCAGCGCTACGAAAGTGCGCTACGAAACTGCCTTACTTTCATAGCTGACTGTTTTTCAGCCTTTTTAGCAGGTTTTGGAGCACCTTTGGACATATGGAGATTATGGAAAGGTTAAAGACCATGAAAATTATTTATTCAACACTCAAGGACCACAAATTGAAGATAAAATGACAGCTAAAGTATTCGAGGAAGAAGAAGGCCATTTGCCTAAAAAATAGGGTATTGTTTCCTAGTTTTGAGGAGGTCAGTTAAGTGGTCATAAAGTGATGAATCCCATCATTTCAATTCAACCATGTGAAACTATACTTGTCAAAGGATGTAATTTCTTTAGTAGATAAGGTTGTTAAAAGAAATAATGAGTAGTTTGAGTCCTATTAGGAATAGGACTGTCAAGTAGGATAGGTGTCTATTTGTCATTAAAGTTCATGGTTTATGGTTATTCAAGGTGTCATTAGGCAAAAATTCGATGTATATAGCCTGGAGGTAGATCATATCATGATGTAACAACTCTGTTAAAGGCCATAGAGTCGAATTTTTTAAGGGTTGGAGATTTTTGGAAAAATTGCGACTTATTGTAAATTGACTGTTTCAGCAATACAAATATTTATTACTTGACCAACTTGAGATTCTGAAGGAGTTTTTAGTGCTTACCTATTCTATTTGTACCTTTTATGTATCTCACTTGCAATGGTTTTCAGAATTCATCCATGTGATGCTCTGACTTCCTTTATAAGTGAATTGACTGTGTATTTTCATGTTTCATGTGTGTATGTCCTATTACTAAAAACTCTAACTTGCCTCAACTTCCGTGTCAAGTAAGCTCACTGAATCACTGAAATTTTTGACTCCATAAGCCCAATGTCTACATGCTAATATTATTTTCAACCTACATTCATTATAACCAGTTTATTTCCTAAATAGATTTAGCCATCTATATCTTTATTCCATATCATTAACGCTTGAAGAGCCCTCTCATATTAAGGAGGCTAAGCCTCTACCACAAGATTGGTTTGAAATAGTTGCATGATATTGCCTGATTAGTAGCCTATCAGAAAGAAATTTTGTGATAACAATGGCCACACACATACCTTTTAGTCCACATGTCCTTAACACATCTGGAAATTCCTCTTGCCTCCCATTATGAAACTCCTCAATCCGCCTCTACCAATGAACTAAACTCCTTTAGGTTGCTAAACTTGGCTCAAAAAACTTTTCCCTCTAGCTATCTCTTTTTTCCTTTAAGGTCTACAACACTTAGGGTTTTCAAGCATTTTTTCACAACTGCATTTGTGAAAATATCTTTTGTCTGCCCACTTTTAACATATTATTGCTCCAAGATGACAATTCTAGGGCTATGGAGGCTCCCCTTCTTCTCACTGACTCAATCCTCTATAATACATTGAACTAGGGTAGTTGGATATCCCAATTGACCTCTACTTTAGTCCTTCAAAGTCTGCATGTCCTTAGGTCCAATACACCTACCCTTCTACCAGTCTTTTTGTCTTTCACAAGTACATGGCTTAGGGCTCTTCTTTGACATCCACCTAAAAACCCTCCAAATATAATTGAACTGACATAAATTTTCCTAACCATAGTCAATTTCATTACTGATCTAGAGTCCACAACACTACCCTCATATAGGGCTCTTAAAATATGCCACTTAATAATGATTTGAGTCCTCTCAAAATAACTATTCTTGTGTACCAATTTCTTTGTTGTCCAATCTCTGAACAAACCTGAAAAACTCTTCTTATCATCCTTCTAAAAATCCATAGATGATTGAACTAGGGTTAGAAATCATCCACTAATAGTCCACTGACTAAATTTTTATATGTTGCTTCATATCTCTGCCCAAAACTCTATGGATAGTCCACCAAAATCAACTCCTCTTCATGTCAATCCATTCCTCATATGGCACATTTCTTCTGCTCAATATTCTACTTAGGCTCCACCCTCCTTTGGATATCCTATCTTCATGCGTACTTTTGAAAACCATCTTCCATATCTTTGTTCCATATTATAGAGATAAACCTGTATCTAAGGGTCACGACCCCTCTTCTTCTATGCATATTTGTCACAGTATTAAGGGAATACCTTATGGACTAAACAAGCTAGGAAACCACCCTAAATATGGAATTATACTTCTATTGTAATCACTTTAGAGCAAACCCTATCCACCCATAGTAAAACAACAATTATTTCCTTCATAAGGGACTCCACCTAGTCATATGGATCCATAGATTCTGGGCATGTATTTGATTGAATCTTTACCTAAACATTAGATCTCTACGACCCTCAAACTACGGTTACCTTAGTCAATATTACACCTGCGACTACTTCTGTTCTGGCCCTAAATTATAGTGTAGGCCCTCCTCCATTTGTTTTGGTCCTTATCAGAGACCTTGTGAACTACTAACCACCAAAAGATAGGGTCTCGGCCCTCTCTTATATTTCAAAATTTGATGTGGCAGAAGAGAATCAATAGTATACCATCCTGCTTCCTAGATCAAACCCATTAAGGTATGAAACATTCTTTTAAACCCTCACATGACAATCTTACTCTTGGTGGATGATCATCACCTCCCTTTACAAGCCCTTACTCATTTCTCTAACTTGGCCTACTTCAGGAATACATCTCTCATTTCCTCATTGATCAAATGAGCTCCTTCTCACTTTATTTTATTTCCTTCATACTAAGGCATCCTTAAATAGTTTTTCCTAGCTTGATTTCTTAAGAACCTTCTAGAACTTACGAGATTTATCCACTTAGACCTTAGGAAAAATTATGTTTCATTTTTAATTTTCTTTTTCAAATTTTAAACCCCATCTTGGGTCCAAAACCCCTTCGGTTGGGTTATTTTCCCACAAATCATTTTGTGATCAAATTCATAGAAACCCATCTCAGTAGGCCTTTGAGGTACCTCCAAAGCTACATAATTCAACAACATAGTCTAGTTGTAGTATTTGTAACTTGGTCAAGCTCTTGTAGTCAAGCAAGGACTGGGTTTTTTTCCCAAGTTGTAAATTAAGTAAGGGTAGTTGTGAGGCCAGCATTATATTTAACGAGGGTTGGGGCATGCCAAGGAATGAAAATGCATTCTAAAACACGCTGAAAAATTTCAATGCATGCTGAGGAGTGTTAAGGAGTGTCGAGGCATAAAAAGGGAGAACTAGGTCAAAATGCATGGAAATGAACAAATAAAATTTTGTTCCAGGGAGTGTCAGTGAATTCAAGTGTGCTAAGGATGAAGTGTGTTAGAATAATTTCATAATAGGATTTTCAAGAGGAAATCCTATAGTTGAGATAAGGGGCTCGACAAAGAAGTTTTAGAAAAAGGGAGACCTTTTGTTGGGCACAACACTATTTTTCCTTTATCTATTATTTTTATATGACATGTGGAACACTTTGGCTGAATGCTCATGTTTTAATATATTTTAGAAAATTTCATATTATACATTGTTGTGTATAATTTTTGTGGCACTCATCCTTTGTCGATTTATATCTTTTGTGTCTTGTCAGTAGAATATTTTCCCCAATTTTTTATGGTAAAAATGTCTCTATTGCGACACATATGCGTTCCAAGAGCTTTGATGTTGGGAAAAATGTTGCTTCTTGTATCGTCGCATATGCGACACTTCTATAATTGTCAGTAGAGTGACACTAGACACAACATGTGTCTTCATTTAGTCAATATATGAATCAAGTTGTTTGTTGTCACTATTCTGACATCATGTGGAGATGTCAGTATTATGACATTGATGGCTTCCCAGAATTTGTCAAAATACCGACAACATGTCATCGCACATGTCATTGCACGTCCACCTCTATTAGTTTTCTAGCGACAGAAACAACCATTAGAAGTGCCACGAATGTTGTCGCTATTCCGACAACTGACATAACGTTTTTGCGACGGTTGGGCCATAGCAGTGACAGAAACAACCGTCGAAAATGACACCACTATCATCATTATTCTGACACTTGTCATAATATTGTTGCGACGGTTAGGCCATACCAGCGACGGAAACAACCATCAGAAGTGACACCACAGTCGTCGCTAATCTGACACTTGGCATAACATTGTTGCGATGGTTGGGCCATACTAGTGATGGAAACAACTATCGGAAGCGCCACCATAGTCGTCGATGTTTCGAAACTAGGCATAAAATTTGCGATGGATGGGCCATACCAGCGACAAAAATAATCGTCAGTAGTGCCACCTTATTCGTCGCTAGTCCGACACTAGTCTTAGCCTTGTAACATTTGGGTCATACCAGTGACGGAAACAATCGTCGGAATTGCGTTGCGACTCCCAGAAATATTTTTTGGGGGCAGAAGTAAGCTTGAGATGATCATCCACTTTAATAAGGAACTCACATTTGGCTTATGGCATGATAGCAGTAGTTGATAAAGGAGAAAGGAAGATGTACGACCTCCCAAGCAAGTTAGGATGAAAGACCCTCCATTTCTCCCATGCTAGAAACAAGTAGGGTACCTAGGTATCACGTAGGGTACCTAGGTGTCAGGCTTCCCAACTACAATGGAGTAATGTGTGTTAAGATGGAAAGTCTATGGGTGTTGGAAATATGATGTTGAGTGTTGTCCTTGATGGAAACCCACTTGATGAAGATGATGGCAACCTACTTGATGAAGTTGTCCCTGATGGAATATGTCTTGATGAACTTGTTAAATGAAGTAAATCTGATGTATATACAATGAGTACAGAAGGTAATGATGGAAGGAATGTCATTATGTGCTAGAACATGATGAAAAGAGTATGTCTCAAGGCATAAGCAGATTTGTCTAGACAAAGTAGCGTATGCACGCGGGAAATAACATGCCAAGTCGCGTATGGGCAAAAGCGCTCATAAAGTGCAAAACCAGGGGTAACCACCATGGTATTGACCCATTGTATTGGGTAATGATTCGTCTAAATGACCCCGTCCAGGAATACCATCGGAAGTAATGTGGTTTTGGCTCATGGTATTGAAAAAGGGTAGACCTATATAAGGAGAAGAAATTCATTGTACAAATCAGGAGTGTGAGAGCAAGATGTCTGAGCTTGAATGAATACTTCTCTCTGAAGCATATCTGAATGGAAAGGGTTACAGTTGAATGAAAGATCTGAATTTATGATGCACCAATGAAGAAATGATGAAGAAGGGAATCTAGATCTGGAATGTATTTGTATCTGCTAGATTTGTTTATGGAATGATTAGATCTAAGATGAGGCGAACATTTGTCTGAAGTAAAGGGTAAAATCTGAGTGATGTATCTGTTCTGAAGAATTGCAATGACCTAAATGTCTAAAGAACTATACGCTAGTTCACCGCAGAGTAAGCGTTTATATACATGGTTTTGCTGAAGAGAAAGCGCGTATGGGAAGTAAAATTAGCTCTGTAATATGTACAGAAGTATACGAGGGTTTGTATGGTTGAAGGCGCGTATATACATAGGATCAGTGAAAGGAAAGCGCGTATGAAGATTAGGGTTTGCTGAAGTATGAAGTATCAAATGTCTGATCTGTTCTGTTGTGTTACTGCTATCTGTTGATGATGTGTGATTGAGCTCAAATGTATGGAGTGGGTCTAGTCTAAAAATATGATGAAACGTGGCCTGCAAGTTGTGTTCTAAAGGAAGCTTTGGATCTAGTGTGAAATTTGATGAAATGTGGTCCATGGTGGCACTGAGGGTTGTAGCCTTCAGTCAGGGGGTCGTAGCTCCCTTCCAGGTGAGGCTGGTAAACGAGATCAGGGGGTCGTAGCTCCCTTCCGGGTGAAATTTGGTAAACGAGATCGGGGGTCGGAGCTCCCTTCGGTGTGGTGGTAAACGAGATCGGGGTCGGAGCTCCTTTCCGGTGAGGGCAGTAGCGAGAGCGGGGGTCGTAGCTCCCTTCCAAGAGGGCGTAGCGAGCGCGGGTGGGTGCACAACGTGCTGGTAGGAGGAGCTGCCTTGACACATATGTTGTAAGATGTTTTCTCTATAATAAAATATTGAAGGCTGAGACAACGGCAGCGGTGGTTTTCTCCCGACTTGGGTTTCCACCTAAAATCCTGGTGTTCATGTGTGTTTCTTATGTGTGCTGACTTACTCTGTTCTTACTGTACATGTTTACTGTTTATTGAACATCTATTGAATGAATGATGAAATGATATAAGTAAAGAATTAATGGAATATTTAGATCTCTGTGTATATGCGAGTTTTATGAAGGATATCCGCGTGTATACGCTAGTTGGCTTCAGCAAAGTAGCGTATGGGTTTTAGAGAGTGGAAAAGTAAAAATATTTGTGTAATGCCTAAATACTGATTCACCCCCCCCCCCCCCTCTCAGTATTTTTCCCAACAATTGGTATCGGAGCAGGTACTTCTGCAGAAGCTTGATCGCTTGAAGGATATCTGTTGCAATGGGAAGGAAGCAAAAGAAGAAGGTTACTGAAAAGGAGATATCTCAGAAAACATGTGTAGCAGAAAATAAAGAAGATAAATCAGGTATTGATAGTTGTTCTTATGATTCACTTTCTAGTGCATGCAATGATGAAGATAGTGAAAGAAATGCTATGGATCTAGAAGAAGCTCTCAAGATCAAAGTTGAAGAAAAACAAAGATCACTTAAAGAGAAAGATTCTATCTACATAGAGGTGATCTCCAGAATGAAAGAACATATAAATGAGTATCAACGGCTGTACGATGAAGTAACCAACTACAGTGAAAGACTTGAAGCAGAGCTCATCGCTCACAAAATAAATCTGGGAGAATCAAATAAGAAGAATGAATGACTTGAAGCAGAAATCATCTCTCTGAAAGCAGATCTCAAAGCATCGAATAAGGAGCATGAAGAACTTCTACTAGCATTTGAAGAACAAGAAAATGCGTTGAAAGAAGAAATCTTGAAACTGAATGATCAAGTAGAAGAAGGAAGAAGGGTTGAAGAAAGTATGAAGAAGAAATGCCAAATCTTGGAGGTTGAGGTAAATATTCTCAAAGGTAAATTAGAAGAAAAAGATAAATTGTTGAGGTTTGAAGATAGTACTAAGATTCTGGACAATATTCTTAGTAGTCAAAGGTCTCCCTCTATCAAACTTGGTCTCGGTTTTCATGAAACGGTTAAAGGAGATTCTAGTTCACAAGGAGGTGCTAAAGAATCAAAGGACTTCAATGCAAAATCTGAAGTGTTGAAAGAAACAAAAGGTCAACCGAAAATCGTGAATTCTCAACGGAAATCATTCAATAATGTTGAATGCTTTAAATGTCATAATCATGGACATGTTGCAGCCAATTGCAAAAGCAGATTGTTTCAGCCACAAACAAACAGATCCTACATAAAAAGGTACTCTGGTTTCTTCAAGGGATATTGTTTTTCATGTAAGTATGGACATAAAGCAGCTGATTGCAAAAGAAGGAAGATTAGAAATACTCATTATGATTCTTATGCTTATTTCTCTGGACACATGAGATTTTATTCTTGTAACAAGTATGGACATGTAGAAAAAGAATGAAGGTTGAACAGATCTAAGAAAGTGGACAATTTTCAGCACACAATTAGAAAGTACAAGCAAAGCTGGAATAGGAAGGAGGACCGGTCAGAAACGTAGGGAATATTGACCCTACTGCAGTCATCAGCTTCTGAAGCTTACTTCTCTTAATGACTGCAGAAGTGATGTGAGATATATTATGGAGCTTAGTAATGTATCGTCACAGGGGGAGCGATGTATGATGATTCTCATGGTTGATTTGGAAAATCTGGTTATGATTATTGCTGACAGAGCATCTGACATGAAAAAGACAGGTACATGAGGCATAAGTTCAGGGGGAGATGAAGGAAAGTGAAATTTTCAATGTGTCACTTTCCATACGCGGATTCGGTGAAATAAAGTCGCGTATACACGCGAGGTCCAGCAGACACAGTCGTGTATGCATTGATGATAAGAGAATTGTATGACAGCAGAAGATCTGGAGTTCAGGTTCAGGGGGAGCATCAGTCTGAGTATTAATGATTGTATTATTGGCACTATTTCTGTTTATTTCTCAATAATGATGACATGTTACATGGTTTCTTATGATTATGACTGAGCCCTGTTTTCTTAAGAGTTTTCGTTGCTTGCACACATGGATGAGATGGAATTTTTATGATTCAGAGATTAGGACAGATCATGTAGAGATTGTTGTTGATAACTTGCTATTGAAAGAGCTTCAGGTTGCACAAGCTAAGGAGGAGCCTTGGTCATTTGGAAAGGATATTTGGTTGCACATTTTCAGGGGGAGCATTAGACTTGCTGAGTATAATGCATTGTTGGCATTATGATGATTCTGAAATATGATCTCTCTCTTGAGGTCTTTCTGGTATTGGTCATAAAAAAGTCATACTTGTAATTTGATAAAAAGGTCTTGTTGAGACCCATGATGTAAAATTGTAATATTCAGTCATGTAAGGACTTGTCAAATTTTGTAAACCCACTTGGTTGGGTATTTGAGTCTCATATGTAAATCCACTTGGATGGATCTTTGATGTAAGTATGAGTCATTGGTGATAGGAAGGTCATAGAGTCATGTACTTCATTGAAAAATATGTTTGTAGGTTCAGCATGAACTCAGGGGGAGCATGGTCACTTTAGTGTACATCATATCTGCAGAACGCTTCCTTCTACAAGAGGAGAAAAAACCTTGTGTTGGTTTTGGTCGCCCTTTGCCCTTGATGTCAAAGGGGGAGAGTGACATGGTGTTTGAATAAAGAGAAAGAATGGTGTCAAGAGTGACATGGTGTCATTGTATTCTTAATGTATCTATCTATTGTGGTGATCAAACACCATCGTGGTTGCCATCAAGTCCAAAGGGGGAGATTGTTGGCAATATGATGTTGAGTGTTGTCCTTGATGGCAACCCACTTGATGAAGATGATGGCAACCTACTTGATGAAGTTGTCCCTGATGGAATATGTCTTGATGAACTTGTTAAATGAAGTAAATCTGATGTATATACAATGAGTACAGAAGGTAATGATGGAAGTAATGTCATTATGTGCTAGAACATGATGAAAAGAGTATGTCTCAAGTCATACGCGGATTTTTCTAGACAAAGTAGCGTATGCACGCAGGAAATAACGTGCCAAGTCGCGTATGGGAAAAAGTGCTCTAAATATGTAAAACCAGGGGTAACCACCATGGTATTGACCCATTGTATTGAGTAATGATTCGTCTATGTGACCCCATCCAGGAATACCATCGAAAGTAATGTGGTTTTGGCTCATGGTATTGATAAAGGGTAAACCTATATAAGGAGAAGAAATTCATTGTGCAAATGTGGGCAAGAAGTCTGAGCTTGAATGAATACTTCTCTATGAAGCATATCTGAATGGAAAGGGTTACAGTTGAATGAAAGATCTGAATGTATGATGCACCAATGAAGAAATGATGAAGAAGGGAATCTAGATCTGGAATGTATTTGTATCCGCTAGATCTATTTATGGAATGATTAGATCTGAGATGAGGCGAACATTTGTCTGAAGTAAAGGGTAAAATTTGAGTGATGTATCTGTTCTGAAGAATTGCAATGACCTAAATGTCTAAAGAAATATACGCTAGTTCTCCACAGAGTAAGCACGTATATACGTGGGTTTGCTGAAGATAAAGTGCGTATGGGCAGTAAAATTAGTTCTGTAATATGTACAGAAGTATACGTGGGTTTGTATGGTCGAAGGCGCGTATATACACAGGATCAGTGAAAGGAAAGTGCGTATGAAGATTAGGGTTTGCTGAATTATGAAGTATCAAATGTCTGATCTGTTCTGCTGTGTTACTGCTATCTGTTGATGATGTATGATTGAGCTCAAATGTATGGAGTGGGTCCAGTCTGAAAATATGATGAAACGTGGCCTGCAAGTTGTGTTCTAAAGGAAGCTTTGGATCCAGTGTGAAAATTGATGAAACATGGTCCATAAAGGTGCTTAGGGTTGTAGCCTTTAGTCAGGGGGTTGCAGCTCCCTTCCAGGTGAGGCTGGTAAACGAGATCAGGGGGTCGGAGCTCCCTTCTAGGTGAGGCTGGTAAACGAGATCAGGGGGTCGGAGCTCCCTTCCAGGTGAGGCTGGTAAACGAGAGCAGGGGGTCATAGCTCCCTTCCAAGAGAGGCTGGTAAACGAGCACAGGTGGGTGCCTGCGTGCTAGTAGGAGGCTGCACCAGCACATATGTTGTAAGATGTTTTCTCTATAATAAAATATTGAAGGCTGAGACAACAGCAGCGGTGGTTTTCTCCCGACTTGGGTTTCCACCTAAAATCCTGGTGTTCATGTGTGTTGCTTATGTGTGATGACTTACTCTGTTTTTACTGTACATGTTTACTATTTATTTAACATCTATTGAATGAATGATGGAATGATATAAGTGAAGAATTAATGGCATAATTAGGTCTCTGTGTATACGCGAGTTTTATGAAGGATATCCACGTGTATAAGCTAGTTGGCTTCAGTGAAGTAGCTTATGGGTTTTAGAGAGTTGAAAAGTAAAAAGATTTGTGTAATGCCTAAATACTGATTCACCCCCCCCCCCTCTCTCAGTATTTTTCCCAACAGTGGGAGCGTTGGGTTGATAAAAGGGCATAGTCAAGAAAGGATAAGAATGCATTTAGGGCAAGGAATTTTGGAGGGGAAGATTATGGTGTTGCTAGGTTTTGTTCTAGTTGCAGGGGATGAAGAGCAAGGGAGGTCGTCTCTATCTATTGAGCACCACTTGGTAGGTTCGGGATGACACCCTCTCGATGGACCAAGCCATTTGTAGGACCATCCAAAGAGGCTCAATGGAAAAAGAAAAAAAAATTGAATATAGCTCACCCACACTGCTTCTAACTTTCAAGGAAAAATCCTCCCTTCACTAGACATTCACCATTGGCTAAACTTCAAGCTTGTACTAGATCAAACTCCAGAAAGAGAAAAATAGCCTAGGACATCAATATCCTCATCAAGTAAGGATGATGACCCAATGTAGATCCTATGGAGCAACTAAGGATAACCCCAATCAAATCAAACCCTTGGACACAACTCCACGACACTTCAAAGATATGATTCAAGCTTGGTCCAAGCAATGTTATAACTATCTAGTAGAAATTTTCATTGCTAGAACCATTCTATCAATTTCCCAAGAGCCTGAGATAACATCAATAGATATATTTGGTGATTACATGGTTAACAACCTCAATGCAAGTAATAAACATGCATCCATGGCGAACTACTTCAAAGCATGTAAAAGCTCCTCCTAAAACTACTCTTAGCTAAAGTTTCTATTAGAAACTCCATACTAAGCTAGAACAACTTATGAAGGCACTAGGAAGGACTAGGAAGATGTCTCTACTGTAAAGTATCAACCAAATCGGTCCCTCACCTCTTGATACAATGTCATAAACACCAAAGAAATATATAATGCATTCAGAACCTCACCAAAACAAAGGTAAGTGAAAATTCCTGACACTGAAGTTTTCCCTTCCTATCCAAGTCCTATGATCAAATCTAGCTCACCCACAATGCTTCTAACTTTCAAGGAAAAAGCCTCCCTTCACTAGAAATTCACCATTGCCTAACCCACAAACTTGTACTAGATCCAAATCCAAAAAGAGAAAAATAGCCCAGGGAATCAAGATCCCCATCAAGAAAGGATGATGACCCAATGTAGATCCTATGGAGCAACTAAGGATAACCCCAAGAAAAGCAGACCCTTGGATACAACTCCATGGCACTTCAAAGATATGCTTCAAGCTTGGTCCAAGCAATGTTATAACTATCAAGTAGACCTTTGTATTTCTAGAGCCCTTTTATCAATAGCACAAGAGCCTAGGATCACATCAATAGTGATATCTAGTGATTCCATGGTTAACAACCTGTTGTGGTAAAACACAACCCCCCCATTTTTAACTTATGTACTTCAAATAATGGGGCCCCTTTCTACAAAATTATTGGCTAAACACTTTTTAGGATTTTGATTAAGTTAATTATTTTGTAATTTTGTCATTTTTCATTTTTATCGGATTTTTATTTTGATTGTTTCATTGAATCTGATTTTTCATAAGCTTTCCAATGATACTTGTTTCACTTCATTTGGTCAACCGGTTTGTAAATGACACTCTTTTAAAGTTTGATAATTTTCTTGCTTAGGCTAAAAAATGTATAAAGTGTACCAATATTTTAATTCTCATGGCTAAAATAGTCATTCATTGTAAATATTAACTTTTAGTTCATTTTTACTATTTCTTTCATTTTTCACTGACAGTCCTACAAGTGACCCAAATAAATTGCATAATGAACTAAAACACATTTTAGGATCTTGGTAATTTACTCCAACTCGTTATTTTAAAACAAATTGTCAAACCCAAAATCCAAAGATTGCAAAAAATGAAGTCCAAAATGTAGGATGGTTAATCCCACGTGGGTCCCAATTCTCACCACATTCACTCTTATGAAAAATCTTGATTTACAAAAAGGTCGAAATAAAATATGTGATGTGATATTGCGATTGTGATATATCGCAAATAACAAATATTTATTTTTTGTGTATATTTCAAAAACTCCGAAGCTCCGATGCGATTTGGAAAATATGTGAGGGGTTATTTGTTTTAACATAAAGTTTCATTTCACCTTATGACTCTCGTGACCTCACCCTCACCTCACTCACCCTCCACCTCACCTCTCCTACCTCATGCTTACCTCACCTCACTCTCCCTTACCTAACTCTTCTCTCCACCTTATAACTCCCACTGATTCTCCTCCTCCCTTATTAGTACTCCTCACCCCTCCTCCTCCCTCCTCTCTCCCTCTCACGTGGATGTTTAATTTTTAATTATTTAATATATAAATATTATATTTTTATTATAATTTTTATATTTTTATTATAATATTATATTATAATTTTAATATAAATAAATTATAATGTTAATATAATATATTTATATTTTAAATAAATTTTAAATCGTTTATTTTTATTAATTAATTTTTTCTTATACTAAATTGAGATTAATAACATAATTTTAATTAATTAAATAATATAATCTAATTTAGGATTGTAATTTAATTTAAAAAAAAATTATTTTTAGCCCAGGCAATAGAAAATTCTAGAGTTCTGGAAATTTTAATATACCAACTTTGGAAGCTCATAAATGGAGTTTTGTTTGGCCAAATGAGGTCCAGGACGGCTCATTAGATAGATAAAATGACGGAGAACATTTCTGAAGTTGTTTCATTTCCAGATTTGATCATTAATGGGTCTAAAATTTAGCAGAGGATCATGTTCCGAAGTTTTAACAAAATAAATTTTCCAAGTTTTATTTTCTGCATTTTAATTTGCCCACAACTTCTTCTAAATGCATATCCATTCGTCAATGATATCCTTGACCAATTATATTATCACATAAATTAAAATAAAGTTTATATTTCCTTTTTCAATTATTTATTTAATTAAGTTTTGACTGGATTTATTTTAATTTATTTTTGCATTTTGATTTTATTTTTACATTTTAATTTTGTTTTGATTTATTTTTGCAAGAAAATAGTTGAAGAGATGAGAAGAAGAAACTCTCAATCAATGAGAAGGCTCCAACAATTGAAGAATGTGATTTTAAACCAATGAAAATTGATGGAGCAAAACCACTTTTCAACAAAATTTCCTATGAAGAATTCTTTTGTAAATATTACAAATAGCAGATTGCAAAATGTAATACAGGCTTCTCTCCTCTACAATTCTGGAATTCTAAAAAGTACTTCTGCAATAGGAATTTAGATTTGTAGGGTGAGAGGAGAGGAATCTCAGATCTGGTGATTATTGAGATTTTTCTTTTACATTTTTAGTTATGTATAATGAACAGAGTCTTGCACTACTGTAGCTCTGATTTTGAAAGAAGAAATTCAGGCATTGTAAAAAATTGTTAGAGACTGGAGCTAGAGAAATGGACCTAATAAATTGGTATTTTTATTTTAAATGCTGGTTTCATTTTATGATAACATAAATGTGTCAATTTACTCGCATACTTGTGCACTTCTGTTTGTATGAGTAATTTGCCTTAATTTATCTCTACTCTTATGGGTTGAACTATGACTTCTAAGTAATTATTTACTCAGAAATCTGTCTTATAAAACTAATTTATTGAATAGGAATATTTTGTGAACTATTTCCGCATGTTATTGTTTAATTATTTAAGTTGTTGATTAAATGATCAATATCCTTTTGAGAACTACTTCCTTAGTGTTATTGATTGATTATTTCAGTTAAGAGGTCTCTAGATAGAATGTATTTGGTACTCATAATTTCAGTTAATTAAACTATTTCGTTAGCTTGATATTTATTTAAAACAAACATATTTAAATCTCAATTATTTAAAATATCTTGCTCTCAATTGGGATAGATTTATATGTGCCTAATTGAGATAGGATTAAAATAGTTTTATTTTTCTTGCATCTTAGAATAATATTGCATTTAGATTAAATTCTACATCCTTAAAATGTCCTCTTTCCAAAGAGGTAAAACTTTAGTTGTGGCCTGGCTAAGTCCAAATTAGCTTAAGGATCACTTTCTTGCCCGATCAGCAAGAGAAATGATCTGATGTCTCTTTCCCATTAATAGATAAAAGTCATATTTTAAAAGAATGGAGATTGAGAGAAGGTAACTGGACCTAGTTAAACCAGTCGGAGCCACTATTCCAAACAGAAAAGTAATTGCTTTAAGGTTCGGACCGGGTGGTTACCTCCCATGCTGTTGCAGTGAATTTCGAGGCCTCAACATTTTGGCTCTAGAAGGAGGGCCTGAGACTTGTTTTCCTTTGGAGTGTTTGTATTATAATATTTTATTTTATTATAATGGCTCCTTTAAAACTTCCAATTTGGAGTTGTATTTCTGGACGAGCATCTTCCAATACTCCACCAGAAATAGTAAGACTCTTGTCTCAGGTCAAGTTTAATGGTAAGAGGAATACTTCCGCATTTAATCATGCTTTATAATTCATTCAAAAATTTTATTAAATTGATGAAGGTATTTTATGCAGGATTTTTACTCTTACATTCTTGGCAAAAGCCAAAAACTAGTGTAAATCACTTCCAGTTGCCTCAATCCACACCTAGGAACAATTTATTACAATATTCCTTTGTAAATTTGATGGATATATCTACGAACAGGTATGTGATGATTTTGAAGATCTATGAAGGTATGAAGATGAGTCATTAATTTATTTTACCATAAGGTTTTGTTTAAATTCTTTAAAATTTAAAGTTGAAGATAAACCTTCGAAAAAAGAATTATTAGATTGGTTTGAGAATATTTGTTCTCTTCCTTCCATTCATAATCCATGTAAAATTATTTCAAGCTTTGATCAATCTCCTTCTAAATTCAGTGACATAAGTGAAAATTCCAAAATGGAGGTACAAACAAATGATGATGAAATGGCCTCTATTTTTTATAATCAATTCCTTTAATTTATGCACATTTCTTACAGTATTAAGAAATATAAAGGTGCACCTTCGCATGTCCATGAAACTCAATGACAAAGCTTAGAAAATTTCACTAATCAACCACTAGAAGATATTAGCAACACTCTTGAAGAAAATACCACTTTAAAATCTGAAAATAAGTATGCATTATGTTACACCATTTTTTGGGCATCTAACCTATTTTCATTAGATGGACTCAACTACACCATGTAAGACCAATTTTACCCTAAGTAAAATTGCTTTCACTATGAAAATAATTTAGTAAACCACCTTTATTAAGTCGTTTATGGTCTAAACAAGAAACTCCATGAGGAAATATTAAATAAATATACATTTATTTGATTTTCCTCAAGGAATAATTAGTTAAAAAACAGTTTAATTAATATTCCTGGTTATATTTAACCCAAAACAAGGAAATTAATTAGATAAATCATTATTTATCTTATTATTTTCTAAAGAATAATTATTTAAATAATATTCTTTGTTAAATATGATTAAATCACCCTTAAATAATTAAATAAATAATTATTTATTTGATTATTATTCAACCACATCCTTGAAATGATAAATAAATCATTTATTTATTTATTATTTACAAATAAAGGGATTTAACCCAAGTCAAATTCATTTTCCCTCCAACAAATATAATAAAATATTCCATAAAAGCTGGATCTTGATTTGGTTAATAATATTTTAACTATGCACCAATATGTAGACTAACTCAATATTTTGTTATAAATAGAAGGGTTTTCCCATTCATTTATCACCTTTTGTTGCCTAAAGATCACTCTGGATCTATACTTTTGGTCTAACTATTGATCCACCATCATAGTCATATTTTGCTAACATTTTTTGTCTTGATTTTCTACACCATCAAGAGAGAGGAATTCTAGATCTGAAGTGCTGAGGACTTAGTAACAAGAACCCATCCCATTGAGGAGAACAGGGAACACCCTCTTATGTTTTCCTCCCAGGTGCCATTAATACAAAATTCACTTGATATATTCTTGTCTTTTCTATTGGATGCATGGAGTAAATATTATTTTTTCTACTGCTTAATGTCTTCTAATGCACAGATCTAGATTTTTGCAGTATTTATCTTGATCACCTAACTGCAGATTTGAGGATATTAGCAGCCATCTTTGTTGTTAGGGTTGTTTGTTATGCGCAGCTAAAGTGGTTTTTTTTTGTACGCTTGGAATTAAAATTCATACTAACACATTAGAATCAAAAAATCAGATCATAATTTGTCAAGTACTAGCAGTGATTAAAGTTTCCAATAATATGCAATCTATTGTAAAAATTTCTGAATTCTTTCATGACGAGAAAATTCCAAATTCAGATCAACAAAGTAACATTCTTAAAGAAAGAATAAGTAGCCAAGAAAATGATCTTAAATCTGAAAATTTCAATGAAGAAAATAAACCAAAGTGCTTAAATAGAGACATTTTCAAATGCATTATTTCGAATTCATATTTTTCTCTTTATCCTGATAATTTTTCTAATAGCAATTTAACCTCTCTTCACATTAAAGATATTTCAGAAAACAGAGAGTCTGATCTAAATGAATTTGATCTAGATTTTATGCAGGAACGCAACAAAATACAAAAATAACCATGAACATAGAGATGTAGCGGAAATAATGCTTCATTTCATTAATATCAAATAACATAAATATGCTTACAGGCATAATGGAAATAAAATAGCTAGGGTGCTGGTAGCGAATCTTAAAGAAGAGATGTGATGGCTACAAACCTCTTAACTGTGTTACAATGAGGCTCGAGGGCCTATTTATTATTGAGAAACAATGGAGAACTTTAAACTTCCAAAACCTAACACTAGGAGATGAAGCGCCAAAACTATGGGCCCTGTTTGGGTAAATTGCTGGTTCAACTTCTCGGGGACGTAACTTTGGCATCCGATCTCCGTTTGATGCGCTCAATATCTCGTTAGAAATATCTACTGAGGATTTCAACTTTTGAATGAGCAACATGGTCCAAAAAACGTCGTTTAGGGCCTCAAAACGACTCTAGAAGTTCAGGACCCAAAAAAATGCTAAAAAATAGTAAGTTTTGTTGCAACTTGAAAACTGAAAGAACTAGTGGTGGGGGTTCAAATGGAATAGTTGGGTGGCCACCAATATCCACCTAGATCATTAAGGCCCCAAAACGGCTCCGGGAGTGGAGGACCCAAAAACCTGCTAAAAATAGTAAGTTGTGCTGAATGTGAAAAGCTGCAAGAATTGATGGTGTTAGTCCAAATGGAATAGGTGGGTGGCCACTGATATCCTCATGGATCATTTCTCCCTCCTTAGGAAGCAATGGTCCCCATTGCGTTGAGATCCTCCATGAGATGAGGCAAATTCTGGTGAACTAAGTATTAGATGTGTTGAAGATGTCATGGACCTGCGGGTGGACATTCTGGATGCGTTTAGTAAATTTTGTTTCTTTATCAGCCTCATACAATACATGTTTGGACTCTATATGTGTAGTTGCAGGATGTATAGCAACATCAGGTGGTGGTGCGTTGGGAGTCAAATCAATGGAGTGCTTGTCCTGACAGTGTAGAGGAACCTCTATGAGTGAGGAGAAAATGTCCTCGTATTCCTCCATGACTTTTTCCATCTACTACAGCCATGCAAGGGAGCCCTGTTTTGAGGTTGTGGCCGCAATATTCTTCTTTCCCTGTGAGTGAGTTGTAAGGAAAATGAATTTTCTGGTTTGGGAAACAATCTTACTGCATTGTTTTGCAGTAGTAAAAGAGATGACATGAGGCGGTACTACCTCTGGTATCCTGTACAAGTTATTTTAAAAAGTAATAATAAGAGCAAAAGGCCTAGACTCATACACAGCATGTCGCCTCCAAAAGTATGGTTGGCCCAATAATACATCAGCTACATCAAGAGGAGCAACATCACACAATACCTCATCTGTGAATGGCTTGATACTGTACATAAGGTGGCACTGCTGGCGGATGCGGATATCTCTCCCTGGGTGGAGCCACCCAATGGTATACAACTGCAGGTGTGCTATGGTTGGTCGGCTGAGCTGCTTCACGACCTCTGCTGAAATGAGGTTCTTTTGGCTTCCGCTATCGACAATAAATTGCAGCGGAGAACCCTTCACCCACATATGCGACTGGAAGAGGTGCTCCCCCTCCTATGGATCCTCTGGACCCTCCCTCTAGATCTTGGTGGTGGCAACAATGGCACTGGGATCCGCATCAATGATCTGCTTCCCTTTTTCATTTCATTTTTCTGGTTCTAACTCAGGATCAGAAAATGCATCTAATTCGGGTGCCTTTAGTTCGGCCACCAAAGTCTGTTTGGCTCGACACTCGTTTGTGCTGTGAGTGGGGCTGTTATGAAATTCACACCACTTCCCTGTGTCCTTCTTTGGATTTGTGGTGTTGTTCTAAGTCACAATGCTTTGGCCTTGCCCCTTGTTCTTCGGTTCGGGGGCACCTTTCAGATTCGTAGATCCAAAGGCTCGCTTCTTCTGCTTAAATTTATGCTCGATATTGGCGGCATAGCAATATTCTGTGCCAAGCAATGTAATGTTGAGGAACTCCATTTCCTCCTAAATGTGTTTATGTAGAAAGTCATGGTACTTGAGCACAAAATTTCTCTCTAAATATTTAATACCCAACTTTGTGCATAAGGTATGGAACAGATTTGTCAGTTCGTGCACATCTTGATCCTTTTGTTGCCATAGCATGGTCCCTTGGATGTATTTGTCCTCATAGCTCCCCACGGGGTAATATTGTTCCTGGATGCCCTCTCGAAACGAATTCCAAGTGGGTGTTGCCGAGAATAGAGAGGGTTCCCCTTCACCCTCTTGCTCACGGTAGGTTTCCCACCAGTCTTTGACATGGGAGGCGGCTTTGAGGAGTGAAAAAATAATATTTTCTCGGTCAGAGAAGTCATGGACCGAGAAATACCCTTCCAGCAAATTTAACCATTTGTCTATGGCGTCTGCATCTATTTTTCCTTCAAATATAGGAATGTCAAAGTTTACCTATACCTTGAAGGGAGTGGCGCCTCCAGAGTGGCTGTTGGATGCAAATGCGCCATATGTGGGCAGTCGTTGAACGATTTGATCAAAGTTATCCATCATCGTGTTCATTTGTTTCTTGAGGGCCTCCTCAAGCAGTATTTTTATAGGATATCCTGCTCCCTCGTCTTTATTTTCTTCCACCATGGGAGGTCGTCGGGGTTTGTGAGGTTGATCTTGCAAGGGTTCAACCAGATCGAGCCCTAACTCCTTATACCCTAACCGTGTTGGGGACATGTAAAGAAAAACAAAGAAAGAGCAGACCCACTCTGATACCACTGATTCAGATTTTATGAAAGAATGCAACAGAATATAGAAATAACCATGAACATAGAGATGCAATGGAAATAATGCTTCATTTCATTAATATCAAATAACAGAAATATGCTTACAGGCATAATGAAAATAAAATGGCTAGGGTGCTGGTAGTGAATCTCTGAGAAGAGATGTGATGGCTACAGACCTCTGAAATGTGTTACAATGAGGCTCGAGGGCCTATTTATTATTGAGAAACAATGGAGAACTCTAAACTTCCAAAAACCTAATCCTAGGAGATGAAGCGCCAAAACTATGGGCTCCGTTTGGGTAAATTGGTGGTTCAACTTCCTGGGGACGTAACTTTCGAATCCGATCTCCGTTTTACGCACTCAATAGCTCATTAGAAATATATATCCGAGGATTTCAACTTTTGATCGAGAAAAATCAGTCCATGGACCCATGTTTCTCTCCGTTTTCCCAAAAAAACGTCGTATAGGGCCTCAAAACGGCTCTGGAAGTTCAGGACCTGAAAAACTGCTAAAAATAGTAAGTTTTGTTGCAACTTGAAAACTGAAAGAACTGATGGTGGGGGTTCAAATGGAATAGTTGGGTGGCCACCAATATCCACCTGGATCATTAACGCCCCAAAATGGCTCCGTGAGTGGAGGACCCGAAAACCTGTGAAAAATAGTAAGTTGTGCTGAATGTGAAAAGATGCAAGAATTGATGGTGCTGGTTCAAATGGAATAGGTGGGTGGCCACCAATATCCACCTGGATCAGAATTTCCGATTATTTTTTATCAGGATAGAGAATTAAATAATGATAATTTTTCTAGCATTAATGAACATGAGCTTAATATTCCTTCTTGTTTTGATACATTGAATAAGATGGAAAAAAATTCTAATGAATGTCTTGAGGTCATTTATGATAACTACTTTGACATTGAGGATATTGATTTGTCTTCTTTACAATTGAATCTTCATGATCAAAGTCTAATCACATGTGAAAATGAATAACGATCTAATTCAGAAATTGTTCGAAATAGTTCTCATTTTCAAACAAATAATCATACTTACGATTTTAGCATTCAAGAAACCATTCCAATTTATGATTTATATAATGATCAAGCTCACATTCCTATTCAAAGTCATATCCCTCTCTCTAATTCACAATTAGGTATTAACTATCATTCTAATTGCATTATTATGTCCAATTATTGTAAAGAGGAAATTACTTTAAGTCACTTCCAATTGTGTTGTAATAATAATTGTAACACTAGTGTAAACTATGATTCAATTTTGTTATTTTTTCAACATTTAATTTTAACTTCAGATTTTTTTTTGTTTTTAGTCTTAGATTTTTAGATACTTTATGTTGCCATATTGAGAAGCTCAACATTGAACAATCAATTGAAGTATTACCTCAACGAAAAAATAAAGATTCAAATTATAAATGTGAACATTGAAAGTTAGTAAATTTCCAATTTCAATTGATGTTCATTCCTTATCAATTACTTCTTACTTCTCCAGAGCAGTGCCAAAAAGAGAGTGTATTTTCACTTTATGACCAACAATCTAATTCAATTAATAATATTCTGTTGGATTTATCGGACTTTCATCCATTTTTCATTGATCAATTTGAAAGACATTTGGAAAGTTTTCCTTCACAAAATATCGTTAATAATTTAACACTTAATCATAACACTAACAAAATCACATAGGCCATTATTTCTGAAAGATCATTTTGTACAACCTGGCTTGTCATCTTCTCTTTTAAACCTCTCCAACTCAATAATGGAAATCCATCCAGATTTCTATGATCCAATTGAAATTCAATTGGAAAGGACATTTCAAAAGAAGGTAATGGTGAATAAGCTACTAACAATAAATATACATTATGCTTTCAGATTTAGTTTTTATAGTTTAATTATATTTTCATTTTTACTAATGTTTGACATGTACATGTATGCAAGATTTAAAATGCTTACATGGTTACATTGGAAGTATGACTATACCTAGTCATGTTTCCTTCATTAAGTTAGAAATAGGAATAGATTAATTTTCTTTTATGGTTGCATTTATTTCATTATTTCAGATTTTTAATAAAAACAAGTCATGAATCCAATTTCTTTTGTGCATCCCATTTCAATTATAGAAAAGCAGCCTAGAGAATTTGAGAAGCTATTGAATTATCTAATCATAATTATTTGTTAAGCCTTCAATTTTCTTGTTTTTCACAATTCATATCATTGATCATACATGAAGAAATTCCAAGAATTTTCTACCACTTGACAATTTTTTATTCACAAGTAATTATAAGAACTCATTTTTACCACTCTTGTCTTCTAATGTACTTTTGGAAAGGATGAAATTTCAAAAATTTCATTACTTATCATTTTAGATTAAAATAAGAAGGTGATATTGAACTTATGCAAATTTTGAGAAAATTTGGGAGAAATTGAAACTTCAAAGAGGTAAAACTTACAATCAAAATTCTTCTAGGTATGTGTTTACAGGTTCATCATCATATATTGTTTAATTTTCTTTCAAAGGTTGTTTCTTATTTCTATTTTTTTCATTTAGAGATCTTCATTGACTTGATAATGAAGACTCAAGATAAACAAGCAACCATATTTTCTTAATTAAGCAACATGTTCAGAGAAGTATATCTGATATCATGTGAAATCTGAAATATATCTAAATTTTGCTTATATTTATTGAAATCCTGATAAGACTTAATGAATTGTCGGAAGAAACATATAAGATCATTATATTTCACAAACCCTCTTCATAAGGAACATATAGTAAAATTACTTTTCAATCAGTTATTCTGACAATTAATTAAAATTATTAAAGAGTTATTTATTATAAAGCAAAGTTAAATCACTCACTTTCTTTTTGAATTGAATAATTTAAAGAAATCATTGACCCCGCATATGGTTCATTATAAATCACATATCAGAAGCTCTGAAATGCGCATACATTAGATATATCCGATCTCCGATGATCTCTCCGTCTGATATCACATTATCTGTATCACAACATATGATCAGAGACTGATCTTAATAATTCCTGATAAGAAACCTTTGATGCATATCTTTCGATATTCATTCTCCCTCATTTTCTGATAAAATTACTTCGCCAAAATTGCAATGTTTATATAACCCAGACTCGATATGACATTTAAATCCTCTTTATATACAAATATCACGTCCGTTTATAAATCGCAAATTTGGTAGGAGCATATATTTAAAAATTTTCGATGTCCCGGATCCGAGATGAAATTAAAATTCATATAATAAAAATATCGAGTTTGTTCTTCATTGCACATCGGCGCATCAACGAAATTATATTTTTCATATCGGAAATTTTAGCGGTTATTGTTAAAACCTCACCCAGTAAGTTATATTAGTTGTGATGCGATAAAAGACAAGGTAGGGATATTCCAATGTGAAGCTACGCATATCGCATATCGCATGAGATAAGTAATATGCTAAATGATAAAATTTGCAACGAGCGATGTGGAGTTCGCTACGAAGTGCGAAATCGAAAAATTGCAAAAGTGTTAAGTTGTGAAATCTGCGGGAAGATAAATTATGAAAGATGCGAAGTGCAATCGTGCGTGATTGGTCACCATTTATGTGGGCTACAAAACCAAATTTCCACGCATATATTTTGATATTTGCAGTCACGTTGCATTAGTCATTTACTGCATTTTCATTATCTCAAGAATAATATCGGTGTTTCATTTCATTCATAAGCATTAATCTTCCAATATGACTATTCTTCGATATCGCATTCATCCATTCACAATTTCCCATTGCACATACTCATATCACAACTTTTCCATTGCAAAATTTATATCGCATTGCTAAAACTTAAATGAAGTTTTGTCTTCAAGATCTTTTGCTGCGATAAACTTCGATATTTGGATTTCCACCATTATCTTTTAATTTCTATGGAGAGATCTCAATCACATATCTGAAAAAGTGGAAGTCGTAGATTTTAAGTTATGCATGGCAAAGAATCTTGGGATGTGAAAAAATAAGCAAGGTAATGTGTCAATGATTAATCTATATTTTCAATTTTCTTTTATTCTGAATTTATCTCCATACTTATCATATAAATATTCAAATCCTCCTTATATATTGTTACATTATTTGGGACTTTGAATCAATTTCAATATTTTGGGGCTGATATAAATTCAAAATGGAAGAATAAAAAAAAACATTCATCATTTCAATTCATAAAGAAGCATAACTTCATCCTCATTTTTGATGGATTCAATTTATTTCTGATTCCTTGAACATGAAACATTTCTTTCTTTTAGTTTACTGGTTGTTTTACTTTAGATTTAATAAATAATGATTTTTGGTCAATAAAACTTCTTCGTGCTTTTAATTATAATTAAAGAAATAAGTTAACTTACATTGGAGAAAATCATCTTTCTCATGTAAGATTAAATGCAATTTTTCAATGATAAGTTTCATGTACCCACTTTTATTTATTCACATTTCTTCATTTTTGTTGTAGTCTTTGCTGATCTTGAACTCTGTTTCTACAGGCATTCATGAAACATTCGCACCTCTACCTGATCAGTTTTCAAAATTTATTTTTTCTCTTTGAGATTCTTGAGAGAAGCAATAATGATCCTCATTGAATCAGCTAGATTGGGGAGTTTTTAAACCTTTAGTTTGTTTCTTTAAGCATTGTTTTTATTAGAAAATAGTTAAGATCCTTTTATGCGGGTTTTGTCTTAAAGAAGAAAAATTGCAACAGACAGAAACTTATCATTCATCATATTATCTATCATAACTGCTATTCACACTCTATATTTTGAGAGCCTCATTTTTATATAACTCTGCAAGATAAAAAAATTTAAATCTCAACATAGGAATGAACGTATATATGCTTACTTTCTTTTATAATCATTTGTTGCGAAATTCATATAAGTGATCTTGTTAGAGTTTAGCTTTTAAATTTTGTTTTTCTTTTAATTTTTCTTTCTTCATTTTTTATTTGTTGATTTCTTTTCTTACTTTAGTTTAGGAATTATTTTCCTTTTGTTTTCAGTTTTGATTTGATTTTGGTGACTTTGTCATGATTTATATGAAAGGTATTTTTCTTACCTTACAGTTGTTAACATACATGGGAAATCTTTTACTCTATCCATTTAAGTGAATTTCATTTATCATAATAGGTATATCTTTATGGAACCATAAAGCCATCTTGCTTTAAATAGTTTTCATGGAGGAACACACATCCTTTCTAAGTGATTGAGTTTAATTTTTCAAGGAATTAACTGATTTGAGTTTAATTCAATGAATCCCTGACACCCCTCCACATAAAAATCTTTTGATTGATAGTTGCAGGGAAATAATTTGGAGCAAACATTATGAAAGTAATATGTCCATTAAACATAAAATATCCATTTGACATCTCACCTCTTTCTCTCAAATACATCATAAATAAAAAGCCTGGAAATGCACTTATCAAAAGAGTGATAAAAAGAGGAAACATGGGAAATACAAGTAAACCCGTCGGGGCTATGGATGCTTGCTGGCAGCGAGACTAGGCTTGTATGGCATAAAATACAAATTCACCAAGGTATTGTTCAGGTTCGCTGACAGCGAAGCGATGTCAGAGACAATCACAAAATGGATATATGCTTTATCAAAAAATCTTATCTCTACCTTCTTCTATTTTTTTCACATGAAGAAAATTTACAAAACAAATTTCCCCAAACTTGGATTCATCACTTTTACTCAAGTCTGTTTTAAGTACTTATCTTTACAAACTCATATTTCTTAATCTACTTATGTGGGACCTATGAAAATGATTTATTGTTAGAAGATTTCATGATTTCCATTATTTTTAACCTTTCGGTAAATGTAATTTCATTATCTTTAATTAGAGATAACAAGTTCTTCTCTCGCATGTCACCATTGTTGTGGTAAAACACAACCCCCGCATTTTTAACTTATGTACTTCAAATAATGGGGACCCTTTCTACAAAATTATTGGCTAAACACCTTTTAGGATTTTGATTAAGTTAATTATTTTATAATTTTTTCATTTTTCATTTTTATCGAATTTCGATTTTGATTGTTTCATTGAATCTGGTTTTTTATAAGCTTTTCAACGATACTTGTTTCACTTCATTTGGTCAACCAGTTTGTAAATGACATTCTTTTGAAATTTGATCATTTTCTCGCTTGGGCTAAAATTTTTATAAAGTGTACCAATATTTTAATTCTCGTAGTTAAAATATTCATTAATTGTAAATATTAACTGACAAAATGACCCAACTAAATTGAATAATGAACTAAAACACATTTCAGGATCTTGGTAATTTACTCCAAATTGTTATTTTAAAACAAATTTCCAAACCCAAAATCCAAAAATTGCAAAAAACCGAAGTCCAAAATGTAGGATGGTTAATCCCATGTGGGTCCCACTTCTCACCACATTCACTCTTTTGAAAAATCCTGATTTACAAAAAGGTTGAAATAAAATATGTGATGCGATATTGCGATTGCGATACATCGCAAATCGCATATCACAAATAACAAATATTTATTTTTTGTGTATATTTCAAAAACTCTGAAACTCCAATGCGATTTGGAAAATATGTGAGGGGTTATTTGTTTTAACTTAAAGTTTCATTTCACGTTATGACTCCCGTGACCTCACCCTCCACCTCACCTCTCCTACCTCACGCTTACCTCACCTCACTCTCCCTCACCTAACTCTTCTCTCCACCTTATAACTCTCACGCATTCTCCTCCTCCCTTATTAGTACTCACCACCTCTCCTCCTCCCTCTTCTCTCCCTCTCACGTGGATGTTTCGTTTTTAATTATTTAATACATAAATATTATATTTTTATTATATTTTTATTATTTTAATTATAACATTTTATAATAATTTTAATATAAAAAAATTATAATATTAATATAATATATTTATATTTTAAATAAATTTTAAATCGTTTATTTTTATTAATTAATTTTTGTTTATACTAGATTGAGATTAATAACATAATTGTAATTAATTAGCATTAGTTAATTAAATATTATAATCTAATTTAGGATTAGAATTTAATTTAAAAATTTCTAATGTTTAGCCTAGGCAACGAAAAATTCCAGATTTCTGGAAATTTTAATATACCAACTTTGGAAGCTCATAAATGGAGTTTTATTTGGCCAAATGAGACCCAGGTTAGCTCATTAGATAGATAAAATCATGGAGAAAATTTCCGAAGTTGTTTCGTTTTCATATTTTATCATTTATTGGGTCTAAAATTCAGCAGAAGATCATGCTCTGAATTTTTAACAAAATAAATTTTCTAAGTTTTATTTTCTGCATTTTAATTTGCCCACAACTTCCTCTAAATGTGTATCCATTCGTCAATGATATCCTTGGCCAATTATATCAGCACATAAATCAAAATAAAACTTATATTTCATTTTTCAATTATTTATTTAATTAAGTTTTGATTGGATTTATTTTAATTTCTTTTTGCATTTTGATTTTTTTTTACATTTTAATTTTGTTTTGATTTGTTTTTGCAGGAAAACAGTTGAAAATATGAGAAGAATAAGCTCTCAATCAATGAGAAGGCTCCAAAAATTAAAGAATATGATTTTAAACCAATGAAAATTGATGGAGAAAAACCACTCTTCAACAAAATTTCCTATGAAGAATTCTTTTGTAAATATTATAAATAACAGATTGTAAAATGTAATACAGACTTCTCTCCTCTACAATTCTGGAATTCTAAAAATGACTTTTGTAATAGGAATTTAGATTTGTAGGGTGAGAGGAGAGAAATCTCAGATCTAGAGATTATTGAGGTTTTTCTTTTACATTCTGAGTTATGTATAATGAACAGAGTCTTACACTATTGTAGCTCTAATTTTGAAAGCAGAAGTTCAGGCATTGTAAAAGACGGTTAGAGACCGGAGCTTGAGAAATGGAACTAATAAATTGGTATTTTTATTTTAAATGCCAATCTCATTTTATGATAACAAAAATGTGTCAATTTACTCACATACTTGTGCACTTATGTTGGTATGAGTAATTTGTCTTAATTTATGTTATTATTTGTCTCTACTCTTATGGGTTGAATTCTGATTCTAAGCAATTATTTACTCAGAAATTTGTCTTATAAAACTAATTTATTGAATAGTAATATGTTGTGAACTATTTCCACATGTTATTGTTTAATTACTTAAGTTGTTGATTAAATGATCAATATCCTTTTGAGAACTACTTCCTTAATGTTATTGATTGCTTATTTCAATTAAGAAGTATCTAGATAGAATGTGTTTGGTACTCACAATGTCGGTTAATTAAACTATTTCATTAGCTTGATATTTATTTAAAGCAAACATATTTAAATGTAAATTATTTAAAATATCTTGCTTTCAATTGGGATAGATTTATATCTGCCTAATTGAGATAGGATTAAAATAGTTTTCTTTTGCTTTCATCTTAGAATAATATTGCATTTAGATTAAATTATACATCCTTAAACAATCCTCTTCCCAAAGAGGAAAAACTTTAATTATGGCCTGGCTAAGCCCAAATTAACTAAAGGATCACTTTATTGCCCGATCAGCAAGAGAAATGATCTGATGTATCTTTCCCATTGATAGAAAAAAGGCATATTTTAAACCAATGGAGATTGAGAGAAGGTAACTAGACCTAGTTAAACCAGTCGAAGCCACTATTCCAAACGGAAAAGGAAATGCTTTAAGGTCCGAACCGGGTGGTTATCCCCCATGTTATTACAGCAAATTTTGATTCCTCAACACAACCTCAATGCAAGTAAGCAACATGCATCCATGGCTAACTGCCTCAAATCATTTAAGTAACATACATCATCAGATATGAGCATTTATCATCCTCACATCCAGAGGGAGAACAATATTGAAGCTAACTGACTCGCTATGGAACTGGTCAAAAAGTCAGCAAACCAGCTAATAATCAACATCTACTATGGAGAAAATCACTGCAGCACCTCTAGAAACATATCCTAGGGAGTCATATCTCTAAGGATCTGAGATGAGCTAGTTGCTTTCAGTTATAAACTAGGACCCTTAAAAGAACCAACATCCATTCATAACTTAGTACATCAGAATGCATGCAATAAATGAATTTTACAAGACTTGTGTAAGCTATTTTTTTTTTCATGTTGTTCAAGCACTGCTTATTTTCACTTTCATTCTCTAAAAGTTCCAGCTACTTTTTTTTTCAAGCACTTTAGCTCACTCATTGTTAGCTAATCAATCTTCCAGGGTACTAAGCCTTCTAAATGTATTCATTTTATCTTCTTTAAAACAAGTACAACTTTTTCATCTCAAGAATAATTCGTGACTAATGATTATGTAAGTGTTAGAAATCTATAAACTAGAGGAGAAGCCTAAGAACATGCCAGGAAATCAATTGAACACTTGAAAAACACATAAACAAAAATTAAATCTCTACCAGGAAACTAGTAATATAAGTACTAAGAGATTGACTAATGGGAAATAATCAAAGAATTAAGGTATTACTAACCTCTCCTAGAAAAAGAGATCTATCATCCCATTATTTCCATTCTCATGATTGAAGAAAATAAAGAGACTCCAATGCATCAACCATGTCCTATTTTGTAATTGATTGAGGGGTGATGAAAAATTATGTTATCCATAAAGAGGAGTTAGTAAGAAAAGAAAGGAAATATAGAATTACAAGCATGCAGAAATACACAATGGAACCAAATAAAACCTTAGAATCAATAATTTTTTTCAACCGATTAAGCTCTTCAAGAGCAATATCCAAATTTTGCATAAAAATCTATGCTGAAAGATTTCCCCACAAGGCACTCAAACTCATTTCATTGTTTGTACAAAAGGTGTGATATTGCTATAAAAAGTATGTTGCCTCTGAATAGTTTCCGCATTCAAATTGAAACTTAGCATATTGGTATATTGCCTCTATCTGGTTAGGTCCAATCTTCCCATTCAGTGAACATCACTTCATGTAATTAGACAATTATAAATCAAATCATAACAAATATATCTAAGTATCCTCTTAATCTCAAGTTCTTTCAAAAATCTAGGAAAGAAACCGTATCGAGAAAATTATCATTTTCAATTGTTCATTGAAAACTTATAAATTTTCTAAAGCTGTTTTGAAGGAGAAATCACTATGCATGTATGGGTTTTATTTTTCCATTTCTTGTGCTTATTTTCCAGTTATTGAGTCTATTGAAATTTTCTAAAACTTATTTGTGTTTAATTAAATTATGTATTTAAGTTATTTGTGAGAATAACATTAAGCCAACAGACACTTGGGGATGGGAAAATTTTACACCAACAACATCCTCATGGCCTACTGCATTTAGCAACTCTACAAAATGTCAAAAGGAAAAAGGAAAACATGTTAAAAGTAAAAAAAAAAAATGACATAAAAATTTGTCAATGTTGGCCATAAAGCACTCCAGCATGAAACATCCAGCATAGATGTTATCGAAATGATGGTGTCAAAGCATCAGTGTGATAGGCACACATGTCTTGTCCTTGACCATAATGGAGAGATTGGCACCATCATCATTGAGAAACCTTCAAAAGTATGTGCAACACATGTATTTTTGGTGTTCAGTTGGAAATTTGGGGTTTCTAGCATTATCACTAGCAATATCACATGGCACAAGCAACTTCGAGAGGTTTTTTTAATCATTTATGCACGGAGGTATGTTAGGTTTTATGCGACCAAACACGCTTAGTGTTTGGCGCTCTAACACAACATGGACCAGCATGCTGATTATTGGCACAAGACAAGCAAGATGAGTAAGACGATGGGAGACAATGGGTGTTTTGGTTATTAGTGCAATGGAGACAAGTTGGGTGTGACTGGTTAAGGCATGCCCACACAACTTGGCAATGGTGACCGATTATATGAGCACAACATGTTTATAGAGTTTACTTTGGAGACACATGGTGGAAATTAGAACTCAATAAAGTGGCGATAACACAACTCAACAGAGGACATAACAAAACTCAATAGAGTGGGATACCAACAACTTGGCGATTACATAGAGAACTTGCACAACTTGTGGAGGAGTCAAAGGGCACGGACTATAGTAGCAGTGAACCGAGTTATCATTCGAGGTAACTTTGGAGTTTGTGGATGTGACATCCTAAATCCCACAGTCGGGTAGAGGAGAGGACCATTAATAGCATATTTCGTGTGTCACGTGTGTCATGTGATAGGTCTGTGGTGAGACATACAACCAAGCAGTGCAGGTGTGTGCAAACTGACCAACAAGTGGGTAAACCTGTTGGTGGCCCAACACACGGAAAAGGGAGTTTTAAGGTTCAGCCTGAGTGTCAAATAATTCAGTGGAAGTATCTGAGTAGTGGACTAGTGAGACAACCAATAGGGAAGGTTTTAAGTGGTGACCCAACAAGCAGTCTGAGTGACCCAAAGGTAGACCGAGCACTTTGAAAAGTTTTGTGGGATTCAATTGGTGGACCAATTCAGGCTGAAAGGGTCTTCTATATTGCATCCGGGGAATGGTGTGACTAACCAGGTGGACTGTAAGCGTTGTACTTTTTCTAATTCTATATAAATATTATTGTGGTAAGTTAGGTTTCAGGCCGCTCCTGAAAAAAACACTTTGTGTTGTATTTTCATGTGATGGTTTTATATTGATGCATTAACTAATGTGTTAATAATAAGACTTGTGAAAGAAATTTTAATGATGCATAATAATGTTATGACTCAGGTGTTGGATTAAGAAGAATATTTCCACTGCTATAACGTAATCAAAACAATAAGCCAAGTGAAGCATAGTCTAGATGAAGAAACACCAATTTGGTCATGCCATCAGTGAGAAACACATTGGTGCCACATACATAGAGAACACCCAACAAACCTACATGGAAAAGGAATGCTCTAGGTTCATAATAGAAGGAATTAAAAAATATTCAAGCTTGAATCCCCTTCATTGAAATAGGCAACTCTAAACATAGAGATATCTTTAAACTAAAAAAAGGTGGATATATTTAAGACACCAACTAACAGTTCTGCAATATAAAAATTTAAAATCGTGTATTAGCGCTCTTGATTGAGTGATGCATCTCATGATAAATTTAGCTCATCACAATTTTCTCCATGAATGAGCCCTATTCAAAATATCAAACGTTGCTCACTAGATAGAATTATGGCTAATTTTGCAAATGTTTTGGGTAAACACATCATGTGTTACTTCCCATTGCAAATTATGTAGTTCACTTTCATACAAGATTAATATTGGATTACAGTACAACCCTTACTAGGTTTGCATTGAAAGGACTACAAGACAAGTTTATCAATATGATCCTTACACAAAGTTTAATATTTTTTTTTTTCTAATTAATGCCAAAAAATGAAGATACAAAGCTAAGATTAGAGAAGAGTTTATTTACAAATCTTAGCTTATATGTAGATAAAAAAGGAAGAAAAGTACAGAGCATTCCACATACTTGGTACTGATCATTCATCATATGGAGATTATATTTGTTATCAGAACGAAGCTCATGAACAAGTGATGGATTCTATAGAAAAATAATTAGTGGTGTAGCCATTTCTTCCAAAGACTTCAGTATTGCAACTATTTCAAAGCATCTTTCTATCATTTCTGCAAAAAAATGAAAAAGGAAGCAATGAATGTTAGTAAGAACCATAGTAGCAACATTAAGATAGACATGAAATTTAGCAAAAATAAAGCATATCCCAAAATAAATACAGATTGAGTAAATAAATTAATATAATAATGATGAAAAAGGAAAGTAGCAGAGATCTTGAAATATCAGTTTAAAAATAAATTATCAACAATTTCTTCATGACATTCACCCTGTTAATTTTCATCAAGTGAGAATCTCTTGTCTCACTTGGTATGTTGGATAGGTGGGGATAAAACTGGCCATTTCGACACCCATTGTTGTTTAATTTTTTCATTAGTTCATTCATGAAGGTTGTCCCTCCCTATATTTTATATTTTTCCATTAGTCCATCCATGAAGGTTATCTTCCCTCCCTATTTTTTATCCCTGTAGTAAGAGAGAACTAGAAGTATCCCTTTTAGGACAAGAAAAGGATGAAGAAGGGATACCTAGTGTTGGGCATATAACTATTATTGCATATCGCTTCAGCACCCACCAATTCCCTTTCCCTATTATTTTCAGATATCATTTCAATACTGATGCCTGCATTACAAATTGCAAATAGTTGTCTGAAATCACTATTTGTTTTGGAGGCGATGGCATTAGTGTTTCTCTCAAGATAATGATTTCTAAAATTCTCTGGCATTAAAAAATGTTGCAAGAAGATTATGTTAAAAATTTCTACACCATGCATCCATACTATGTAGAAAATACAACGAATTATGTACCAGTCTCCATTTTCATGTACATGAAAGACCAATACAACCTAATCTTACTACTATGGCCAGAAACATCTGCTTTTGTTGGTATTAGCAATCAAGAACTAATTTTTATTAATATCAACGCCGCATATGTTTGCTACCAGGCCACAGAACATTGAACCAACACTTACAAGGGTGACACAAGCCTTTTGTTCATGGAATGAACAGGGGTTTACTGTTTGCATGCCCTTGGGTGAATGTAATTTGGAGCTTACCCTGGATCAAGGGGACTGTGAAATGTTGAATGAGAGAACCACAAAAAATTTGGTGGAGTCCTCCCAACTAACTCTAATATTACAAGTGCATAATAAGCATGGAGTTTACAATTAAGCCTTAGATTCACCAACTAAAAATCAAAATCAAATATATTTTGCAGATAACTGAGGGGTTCCTCTCATTGATTACTATTAGATACATGCATACAAAGACTAAAGTGGGGTTTCAAGTCAAGATCACTGGATGGTGAGTCCTAAATCACTATCCCCTATGAACTAAATTGCATAAAATATGATTCGCTATAAAAAAATACCTCTATACCTCATGGAACTAAAATATCAAATGAAAACAGAACCAAAACCTAATGCTCCTGGCTTCGTTCTGGGACAAAAAACCTCCATTAGGGTTTTATTGTCCTTTTTATCTAAGATATATAAATGACCATTAGGGATGAAGGAATAGATTTGTTCATTCATTGAGTACCTTACGGAACTTCTTTGGAGTGGTAAAGGCTCTTGTGGATGTCTTTGGCATAGTCGACCATGCTGGTCTTGCTGAGAAGGTCGATCTTTGACTTGAGAATTTTTCCGTCCAGATAGAGTTGTTTCTCTTGCAGAAACTCTAGAAGAGGGAAAACCAGATGGTGGTTGAGATGGGGAGAAATATTTGATGTTTGATATTACTCCACCATTTCTGTGGTTTCTTCCTCACACAATGGTTTCAGGTGATTTAGAATTTAGATTGCAAAGAGAAATAGGAGAAATGATGAGTGGGTCATTATATTGCTACATGGGGTGGTAAATAAGGGTTGGTTTTTGGTAGAGGCATATGTCAGGCTTTATCTTCTACAAGGCTACGTTTATGTGAGCCCTTTATTGATAAAATTGTAGGCATATTTTGGGCTCTTTCTTCTACAAGGCTACGTTCATGTGAGCCCTTAATCCATAAAATTGTTTGCACCAAAAGGGTGCAAAGACATGCCAATAGAAGTGTAGTTGAATGTAGAGTGACACACACGTAGCATTGTAGGAAATAAGGATGTGGATGTGGAAGGAATGAGTAATTCATAGGTGAGGGGTGGGGTGGAATGAGAAAGTATGGTTAAAATAGAGTGTTGCATGTGGGACATAGGTGGGTTGTCTAAATCTAGCAAATTTTGTGGGGAAAGCAGATGCCTTCATAAAAGCACCCAGGAGATAGAGATAGGCACAAACTAATAGAGACGACAATGAATCAAGCAATTAAGGACTTAGAAATTAATTTTCCTGAAAGTGAAAGAATACATATATGGAAATGCACCATATCGCGTTGATTTTTTATAATTATGCTTTTCTCAATCCATGAGCTCAGCAAGTCCCCACTCTTCATCTATAAGAGGTGTTTTGGTGTTTCTTTTACCATCCCAATATATATACAATAACATTTTAAATATAAGGCTTTATAATGTATAACTAGAGGTCAAGGATTGACTAGTCAAAGGGGCTCATAGGCTAGGTCTCTCTTCAAAGGTCTAGTGCACCAAGGGGCCTAACTATGTGGGATGTCATTTTATAATATATATCTATTGTAATGAAAATATTTAAAATTTAGTTTTTAATAGTATTAGAAAAATATTTGGTTTTGAAAAATAAACATTCTAAATTTTATTGATCAATGTTAAAATAATAATGATCGATGGGAAATTTTAAAGAGCCATTTTATAATCTTCATTGCCTATTTCTAGAGTTAGTTGGATGTTAGATCATGCCACATGTTATACCATTGGAAATGTTGTCAAACTATCTTGCCACCTATTTGAGGTTGAAATTTTTTAAATTTAACCCATAATATTCTAAATTATTAAAAAATATAAAGAGAAATTACATATACACCAAATATAAGTAAGGAAATATTATTCTCAAATATAATAGTAATGATTAGAGATTACATTTGAGACTCTTTAAAAAAAACATATAATAATATAAAACTATATAATTATATTTTAATTTTTAATACACATATACATTTTTCTTTTTATCTTACAAAACAAAATACATCCTTTATTTATTGCAACTCATTTTCTATTTATAAAAAAAACTTCTCTATAAAATACTCTAAATTAGATATGGGTTAAATTAAAACCACTAAAATTTAGAAAAGCTAAATTATACTTTGTTTTGATCTCCACAAGAATGACCTATTCTATAAATTTTCCCTCCATTGCTCTCATGCTAGAGACAAGTAGGGTACCTAGGTGTCTGTGTAGGGCACCTAAGGTACAATGAAATCACAAAAAAAGAAAAAAAAATATAATTCCACAAAAATAATTAACATCCATGCCTATGTATTGAATTTGACATAGGTTGGAGAATTATGGATCAAGTATGTACCTCAAATATAAATGTAAACACCCACATTATGATTCTTGCTAGAGAGGTCCACTAGTCATTATAAAGAGCATGGACAAAGGCCTTGACCACATAGGGCTTATAAAATAATCCATTATCATAGTCCTACATTGTCCATAATTTCTTATTGTGACTTTATAGGTGTTGTCCCCTTATGGACACCTCACGTTGAAATTTTTTGGATTTTAAACCCTTCATGCAAAATTCTCAATGAAATTCCCTTTTTCCTTTTTAGGGAAATTCCTTCAAGTTTTTCCTTGCCTTCATATATTTATAAAACTATTTGATAAAGTCATGTTGAACCCACTAACCTTGAAATTTATAGTATATGGAACCACCCCTTTTAGTAGTGGTTATACCCTCATATAAATCCCTCGAGAAAACTAGCTTCCAAGGCCTGTGGGTGAAGAGTGGGACTTTGATGGAAAAATGAATATATTGATGACCTATATTGGCCATATATAGATGAATTGATGGCTAAAAATAATCCATGGGGTTATATCCATTAGTTTAGGAAATCATTCTAAAGTGCTACAAATGGCTATGAATTCCACTACAAAGAGTGAATCAACAACCTAAAATGAACCATAGGATCATGTATATTGATGGGGGGGAATGTCTTTAGAAGCCATAGATAATGGATATTCCCCCCATGAAATAATATCAATGACCCTTAATGGCTTACAAGAAGTGGGAAATAATGGGGGAGGCAAGAACACCAAAGTGTCACAAATAGCCTAGTTTGTCCTTGCAATTGATGATGAATGGATTATGTGTACTCATGATGGTTTAGTTCATTAGGGGCTCAAAATTTTTAGAGTGCCAAAAACAGTCCCAATTACTCCCATTAAAAAATATTAATCTTTCTCAACAAATCACGGGGGGTCAAAATAAGAGGATTTTAGGGGTTAGGGGTCATGAATTAGGGTTTAAGGGGTTAAGGGTTAATGGTTTAGAGGTTTAGGTTTTAAAGGGTTAAATGGGTTAGGGATTTAGGGTTTTAGGGGGTTAAATGGGTTAGGGGTTAGGAGTTAAGGTTTTAGGGGTTAAGGGTTAAGGGTTTAGAGGTTTAGGGTTTAGGGGTTAAATGGGTTAGAGATTTAGAGGTTTAGCGGGTTAAATGGGTTAGGGGTTGGGAATTAGTGTTTAAGGGGTTAGGGGTGAAGGGTTTAGAGGTTTAGGGTGTAGGGGGTTAAATCGGTTAGGGGTTTATGGGTATACGGGGTTAAATGGGTTAGGGATTGGGAATTATGGTTTAAAGGGTTATGGGTTACAAGGTTAGAGGTTTAGGGGTTTATGGGGTTAAATGGGTTAGTGGTTGGTAATTAGGGTTTAAGGGGTTATAGGTTTAGGGTTTAGGGGGTTAAATGAGTTAGGGCCAATTTAGAGGTTTAGGCATTTAGGGGTTAGGAGTTAATGGGGTTAGGGTTTGGGGGGTTAAGTGGGTTAGAGTTTTAGGGGTTTAAGGGGTTAAATTGGTTAGGGGTTTGGAATTAGGGTTTAAGGGGTTAATGGTTAAGGGTTTAGGGGGTTAAATTGGTTAGGGGTTTAGAGGCTTAGGGGGTTCGAGGATATATCAGTTAATGATTTTAGGGGTTAGGGGTTATGGGTTAATGGGGTTAGGGTTTAGGGGGTTAAATGGGTTAAGGTTTTATGGGTTTAGGGAGTTAAATGGGTTAGGGGTTGGGAATTATGGTTTAAGGGGTTATATTTTTAGGTTTTAGGGGGTTAAATGGGTTAGGGTTTTAGAGGTTTCCTTGTCATATCCATATCTGTTTAATTTCATGATTAATTAGGAATTTTTAATGTCTCACTACTCGGTTAATTAGGATTAAGTAATGATTCAACTAAAGAATCAAATAAATATCCATTAATAATACTGGGTTTGTGAGTCATATTTGAGTCTAGAAACCTAGCTCCTATATCGTCAAGGAATGCAAGGATTCTATCCATGTCAAATTTTAGCGCATACAGTAACAATTTGAAAAAAAATCAATGTTGGCCCCATTCACAGGTCAATCTTGGCTTATAAAGATAATGGTGTGAGGTAATATCGTGTCATAAGTGACCTAATGTTTTCTAACAATTTCAAAAATTTCGGCACTGCAATAATCTGAGAACAATGATGACATTTATGATGATGCAAATAAAGATGAATGAGTTTCTCTTGGTTTCAAAAATAATTTATTCTCTACTGAACAGGGCCAACCGCATGAAGGTGGAAGCTCATATGGCCCCTCCCATCCCCCTCACATCACTATCATTTCCCCAATACCCAATCTATGAAATAAAATATGAACAAACCAGAAATTAATTAAGGTCGTAAACAAAATTTTCATGTATTTGTATAAAAACATAATTTTAGTTTAGCCTTTACACTAGTATGGCCATTATTTGTTGGTTTGGCATAAGAAACAAAATTTAATAAACCCACATAAGTAAATTATCTAAATAAAATAATTCATACATATTAAAATATAAATTTATAACATACTATCACATATTCGAACACAAAATCTGTATCATTCTTCTTTTGTATCTTGTTGATATTCATCCAAGTAATTGACATATATATCAACATCTAATTCAGAAACGATATTTAAATTATCGACCGTGTCATCATTATAATCAATTATGTCATTTTCAAGAATATCCTCATCGACGTCATCATCAATAATTGTTGCATTGTCTCCTACACCTGGTTCATCTTCTCTATCTTCTTTGTCTGTGAATGCATATTCCTTCTCATCTACCATTGCATCATCTTCTTCTTGATCAATATCATCTTATTCCTCTATATTACACTCTACTGGCCTTCCTCTTGGATCATATCTAATAGAAAATTACCATTCGTTCTCACCTGGATCCTCTGAGTAAAAGACCTGTTTACATTGGCTTGGAAAAACATAGTGATATTTTCCTTCTTCAAACTGCGATGTTTGAACCATTGGAAATCCATAGTCATATTGAATAATATTTATGTCATCATCACATACATTCATTTGTATCCTATACCATTTGACATCGAACAAAACTAATTTGAAGGAATTAAAGTCACACTCAACTATATCATCTAAATACCTATAATATCTATTTTCAGATTCTCGAGGATGTCTGTCACTCCTGGAGGAAACATTAGTGACCTAGAATATTGCAGTTATCCCACTATCAGAATTTTCCTATTATCATCCAACTGTTTGATGCGAAAATTACAACTGTTTCACCACATAGCCTTATGGTGTTTGAACTGGAATATGCCAAACATGAAAAAGATGCATTCTCAATTAATAAGTAATCATATAATTTACACAGCTTTTAAATTATCAGAAAAATCAAACATGTTTTCACATTATAAATATAATATAAAATAAGTATTGAATAAAATAGGTGAATTAATTGCTTACCTTTCTATCTTTCAAACAAAATGCTAAATCAATTTCCCTGTCCGTAACATTTCCATATGAACTACGATAAGCTTCTCTAACCAATTCGGATAGTATTTTCCATGATAACCCACCGTCGTAACGTTCTTTACATCTTTCAATCCATCCACTCATCCAATCGAGATTATTTGCAATGTATAAAATTAATGCCTCATAATCTTGAGCACCCGAGTAAAAAAACAATAATTCACCAATATTAAATATAACTTATAATCATGGTAAATTATATTAATTAATAAATGATGAAAGAATAAGACTTAAATGAATATGATCATATAAATAATGTAAAAAAATGAAACATTATATGTATTATATATAAGAAATCTTTTACCTCTCACTTTCTTCATTCTACCTTTTCCCAACAGGTGCTCCCCTTCAATTTTTTTGATGGAGTTCACATACCAAATTAAATCCACAACATCCATAGCTGGAATAGATAATATAGGAATATACTATCTAATATACACCATGGATTCATATACCACATATCCCTCCACCGTAGAACCCCTAGGACGTGCTCTTTGTCTAACCAAATCCTTCAAGGATTTCAAGTGCCTCTCCACCATACACATTGACCTTGTGTGTACTGGTCCACACATTTCAATCTCCTAAACTTGGTGTATCAATTAGTGTTATTGTGCATTGAAAAATTTTGGAGGTATATACTTTTTCATTTCACACATTAGCCGAGGAATTTCTCTCTTCCAATACTTTATTTCATCTTGATGGATTTATTTCAACATCTGTAAATAATTACGCAAGGTTATTTCAATGAAACATAATATACATTACATTACAATTAAATTAACACATCATGTCATTAAGTACAACAACATATTGTAGCTATATTTTGCGTATAAATCAAAACAACTTACCTCATGTATTTACCAAGATCATATATAACTTGCTTGACATTGTTGTTGAATTTTTTTGGGAGAGATACAAGTAGAACATACTATAAAAATAAAAAATGAATCGATATTTTTTTCCAAATTAAACAGATTAAAAAAAAAAATTAATAATAATTAAATGGTTTATTCAATAAATGATATACAAAAATGTATACCAAAAAAATGACCTTAACGAAGGTATGCCAATCATGTGTTTTCACCCTACCAAATTCACCTTTCTACATTAAGATATTATTTATGTTTGAAGCAAAAATTGTTGGAAATTTAATTCTTCTAACGACCTTTTTTACGTCATTATTTTTTACTCTGTTAATAACCATGGAATATTATTATAAGTTCGACCTCCATTGTTATTTGATCATTCAATCACACTTTTTATTGCATGATTTGATTTCTCAATGTCAACACAAATTTGACAATTTAATCTCTATCATGTGCACCATATATGATTCGCCATAATGTTTTTGCCACATTCTTCCTGATATTCATTGTATCAAACAAATGATCTATTTTTAGGTCCTCATAGTAGGGCAACCTCGTGAATTGAGAAGGATAATGTTTCATTCCAGGTGGAAGTACAATATTGGTACCTTCACAATGACGACCTTGATATTAAAGAATAAAATAAATCAGAACAATAATTATCAAATAAAATAAAATAAATTCAAAAATTAAAAAAAAAAATTCAAAACATTACATAAAATATATATATATATATATATATATAGACAAATTATGTACCTTGATGATTATTAATTCTGTAATATTCCAACTTCCACAACTAAGGTGTCATTCTTCGTGGTTTTAATCTAGTTTCTTCTTTATCATTGAAAATATGTTTTTTAGTAGTACGATACTTATGGTTCCTAAATAGGAAGTTCCTATACTTATCAAACACCATCTTTTCTAAATCTGGCGAATGACAATACTTCATATTAGGGCCACAAACTAGACATGAAAATCTACCCTTTGTTTGAAAACCTGCAATACATGGATCAATGACAATTATTCAATGAGATCATTTTAAGAACATGCAATATGGTATATCTAATTTAAATAATTATATACTATATTAAAGTGCAAAAAAAAATTACATACCAAAAAAATGTGTTAGTCTTGGGGCATCATGAATTGTCCATACAAGCATTTCACGACATTGAAATCTCTTCTACTTGATTGGTTTAGTGATGTCATACATAGTGATTCCATGCCATAAATTTATTAGCTCAATGATAAGAGGCTCGATATATACATTCATATCTTTGACATGGTACTTACCTAATTTTTAAAAATTACAGTACATAATTACTACCATAATATGTATATATAAGTAAGTAAGTAAATAAAAGATATTATGCAAAAAACAAGACAAATGAAAATGTTACATTCGAAAAAATAATGTATATATACATGGAATAATCATAGTAAATATTATGTGCTCCCTCTTTATTGACATCCAAGGAGAAATGTTATTGTTGATAACGAAAATAGGCCACACTCAGTAAGTAGACCTAAGCTCTCTAAATGGATTAACACCATTGGCTGGTAATGAAAGCCTGACATTATGAGGTTCATTTTTAAAATCTAAATTATATTTTTCTTGATTTCCCTAAATGCAGAACCATCTATAGGCATTCGAAGAACACCAACTCCACTTCTATTATTTGAATTATAATTCATAAATTGTGCTATGCTCTTACACCTGAACATTTTTTACAAACGTGGAATAATGGGAATATGATGAAGAACCTTTTGAGGCACCTTTTCTGTCAGTTTATCGGTTCAATATATAGTGGTACCACATTTCAGAAATTCTTTTTTTGACGCATGTTCTCCATAATATATAATATCATCTTTAGGACATTAATCTATAGTGTTATATTCTATTCCAAAGGCTTTCATAATAGCACGTAAATCTTGATATGTGTGAGGTAAAGTATTTGGCGATGGTAACAAAAATTCACTCAACAATATACAACATAAACAAAAACTAGTTAATGTAAAGATTATTAATCATATATAAGTATTGAATTATTATTTACACATTTATTACAACTAAGAAAAATGTAAAATAATAAACATTTACATATATGTGATCATATATACATATTGCATACCTTATGATTTGTGTCATACATCTTTTTTCCAAATTATTCATAACCTTTAGGTTCACCAACAACAATGTAGTAGAGAGAAGAGTTTCATTTGAGTGTTCAAAAAGTCATTCATTTGATGTTTCAAACATAGGTACATCATAAACACCATCACTATCTCCACCATCATCATCCGACTCACCATACAAGTCTTGGAGCATTTGATTTGTCCCATCATTGTGAACTATGTCATTATTGTCATCATATACCTCCATGGGATCATTAACATCATCTTCATCATTTGCTTCATGTTCTTCACCTTGTACAACATCATTTCCAGTACTACTATTTGGTGCAATATTATCTTGTTGTGCAACATCATCTAATCTACTACTATTTAGTTGTGGAAGGTTCTACAAAAAGTTGGGGGGCAACTGTGCCTTTATAAAATTTACAAACAATAATTAAACATTAGTGCATATATAACAAATATTAAAATAATATAAAATTTTACTATATAATCAAAATGAAGATATATATATATATATATATATATATATATATTTCTAATTAATTACCACAGGACGATAGTCATTCGATCCACCATCAATGTGCCCATATTTCTTACAATGTTTTGTTGTTGTTGCTATTAAAACTATAATATTATGTCTCAAACAACATTTGTTGCAAGGGAAATAAAATTTACCATCACCCATTTCACCCTTTTGAATTTGTTTTCCACCTCTAATTTTTTCTGTCATTCATGCAAATCATCCTATAAATAAATAAAAAATATGTTTTTTTACTAGAAAAAATACCATATACCCTTTCTGAACCATTGCTACTGCAGTAAAATTTGTCACTATTATAAAAAATTTGTCAGAAAACATCTTTATAGCGCACCCTATATATTTAAAATAAACCGTCTCTATTGCGACACTAGTTGACCAAGTAAACTTTGACATTGTCAAAGGGAAAGTGACCATTCCACAATGATATTTTCATATCCGTCGGTATGCTAAAGCACATAACACAGACGTCGCTATAGTGACGTTGTCTTCTATTACTGTCACTATTGCAACACCCTAGCTGGGTGGGTCGCAATAGCAATGCTTTTTCGTAGTGTCAGAAGAGCGACACCATGTGCTAGGATTAAAAAATTTGAGAAAAGATTGGGAAATTTCTAACAATACGTCAAAACTGTCGAAACCAAAGTGTCAGAAAATTGATCATATATACTAATGTGTGCATCTTATGGTTCTTTCAAACTCTCAGTTAATTATTTATTGTTTATATGAACTAGACACACATGTGAAATATTTCATATGTAAGTTATGTTTCTTAGTTGTTTTATGGCCATGGCTAGATGTGATCCTTTTCTTCGTAAGTTCTTAATTGGTACAAGTTCAACTTGGACATGAGTGAATTGAGATGAGTTATAGGAATTTAATAGGTGAAAAAGGCACAATATACTTGTAGTAGGTGTAACAGGTCAATTTTTTGCAGTTGAAGTATGCCAATGTCACATGAACTGGAGTAGTTAAAGACTTTATTGGATTCCCAAGTCACGAACAAATGTAAGGCTAGTTGTGAGGGCATGAGTGCCAAGACGTGCTAGGGAATTTTAACATGTGCCAAATAGTTCAAAGGCATGATAAATATGCTAATATGTTTCAAGCGCTAAGGCATGCCAAGATGTGCAAGGGTGTGACAATATGTGTCAGGGACTATGAAGGAAAAAGATAAAGAGAAACAAGTTAAACTACAAGTAAATGAACACATAAGACAGTTAATAAATCATCTATTTACCTTTTCCAGGAGGGGCATGCTAGACACACCAACTTTGTGTTCCAATAGGTTGCAGGTTCCAAGTGCCAAGTTTTAGTGCATTCTAAGTGTCAAATATTCCTTTATTACTTCTCATCTACTTTCCAATAATTTATCTCAAATAAATTTAATATTAGACCATGTCAAATCATACCAAGGCATATCAATGAATGTTATACATAATAAGACTTTACAAGCGCCAACACGTTCCAAGTGCCAATGTGTGTTATGGAGTGATACACATGTTATGAAGTGGAAGGGCATGTTGAAGAGTGCTAAGGTTTGACCGAGTGTGTTAGTGCATGTTGAGGAGTGTTAGGGAGTATCAGGGAAACAAAATGGAGAACTAGGTCAAAATGCATGGAAGTGAATGAATATGAGGGTGTGACAAGAAGTGTCAATGAGTTCTAGCTAGCATAGCAAGGAGGGAGTGGCAAGGTATGTTAAGCACTAATAAGGCATGCTAGGGAATATTATGGCATGTCAAGAAGTGCCAGAGTGTGCTAGGGAGTTCCAGTGTGTCAAAATGTGCCAAATAGTTCCAAGGAATGCTAAGATGTGCAAGGTGCCAGTGTATTCAAATATGTGTATAGGAATTTCAAGGAAAAAATTTAACAATTGAGCTAAAATGTAAGGAAATCGACACATGAGAGGGTTAATAAGTCATGAATCTATTTTTTTCAAAAGGGGCATGCTAGGAACACTAATAATAGGTTCAAATACATGCCAAGTACCAATATGTTCCAATTTCTAATGTATTTTAATGGATGCCAAAATGTTCCAGGGCATGCTAGGGACTACAAGGCATGACAACACATGCTAGGAGATTTTTATGCTATGCTAGGGCCTTCTAGCATGTGCTTGGGTATCCTATACATGGAAATATGTTATAGGTACAAATATTTTCCAAGGCATGCAAAGTTCCAAGGAATGTTATTATTTGCCAAATCATGTTAAGTTGTTCCAAGAGTGTTGAGGAGTGGTAGGTCTCTCTCATAATAGAATTGATAGAGCTTGATTATGTATTAAATAATATATTTCCTACACACACTAGTTGAATTTTATCTAAAGGGATTTTTTTAGATAATAAACCTAATAAAGATCGATCATGTATTGACTCATAGGAAAACTATAGTCTCATTACTTGAGGGAAATGATACACACTAATTACTTCTTAACAAATTAACTAACTCTAACCACTATATGGCCTTGGACACATAATGAAAAATATTACACAATAATCGTCTTAAATTGTTATCTTTTGACAAAAAAATAGTAACATTCACATAACGTCATCAAAAACTCTTTGGAATGATCAATGATGACAAGAATTCTTTGACTGTCACCAAAAGTAACCAAAAAGAGCATTGGTGAGGGTCAATGAAAGATCATCACTAGAAGTGTCAGCAAAGAGAGAAGTAGTGACAGACCTTTAACAATCATCAACAAAAGTGTCATTGAAAATGGATTTGGTGACAAACCTTAAAGGACCATCACTATATGCACTTACAACAACATTTTTTTAAGGACTGTTACCATATGCGACATTGGTGATGGACCTTAAAGGTCCGTCACAGGTATGATCCTCACCAATGACATTTTTTGTTGTAGTGGAAGTTATGGTGATTCCAAATGCATGAAATGTGTAGTATGTGATATTTCCTTTGTTTATTTACATATGTATTTCTTTTGTCTTATAAGGTGTGTAATTGTAGTCGTTAGATTTAATCTCAGTGTTATGGATTTATCTATGTTAAATCTTGATGAAGGATTCCTGTGATGTATGAGGTCTAATCTCCTTAATATGCGCTTTGTTCCCTTTGTATTTTCATTTACATTATCTATTTCATTTTTTTTATGTTGAAGTTTGATGTGCAGGATTCTGAGATCATCCCTTTGTATTAAATTTTTCCTCCCTTTGTTCTTATTTCACCCATACTATAATGACCAAATTAACTATATGTTTTCGCAAGTATGCCACCAGACTTGAATTTTAAGTCCTCTAAGAGAGAATTCAATGTGTGCTTATGATTGAACCTGCCTTTGAAAGAGATATATGAACTAATTTTAATTCATAATATGTTTTAAATTATAGATTCTAATGATAAATCCTTCAAACACTCTAAAATGTCCTGGGCACTAACCTATCTCAACCCAAAGGTTGTATCTAGGACCCCCCAACATCTTCTGGTGTCATTTCCGAGGAATGAATCAAAATATTTTTCCTTATGTAAGACATTATTACGCTCCTTTGTTAGGTGAGAAAAGGAGGTGTGGGTTAATATCTCTCACCTTGGTTACTCCACTATAAATATTTTCAATTGGACATCCTTTATTTTAGGAGGCCTCACACTTTTCCTAATATTACACAACAGAAAATTAATCTTGTATTTGACCCATAGAGAATTGTTTCTAGAAGAATTTGGAAAGAAAAAACTCCCAGAACTCTAAATATTATGATAATTTCCTATGAAGCCTCAACGTGTACCTCACAAAACGTTGAGATAAATTAACTTGAGAACTCATCTATGGTTTTGTCTTTTTCAAAAGAACATTTTCCTCAGCTTGGCTCTCACTCCTCGAAATTCAAATTTGAAGAGATCTCTATCAGTTCTCAACCTTTTGTGTTCCCTACCTATCCATAAGTTGAAGAAATAAAGGATGTTCTTATTGCTAGTCCTTCATAAATCCCCATAATATATCACTCCCCTTGTTAGGTATTTTTCACGGAGTTCCTCAAGCAGGCGCTATTACAAATATCGTCCACCCTCCATTACAAAATATGGTTGTCCTTAGATTCCTACATAACAAATATGCCCCCATTAACTTGCAACAACCTTTGAATGGAATGTGCAACATCCCTCGTCAAAAATTCATGTAAGAAAATATAATACGAAGGTCATGTGACAAGTATTCCAAGTTGAATGGTGGGAAAAACATCATAGTGGGTATTCATTTGGTTTATTATGGCTAAGGAAATCAGCAAATGCAATGGCGAAGGATTTGGAAATGCATGAGGCATTAATTAGAATTTTATTTATGAAAATAGTGGAAATTTGGATAAAAGGAAGGTGAAAGGTCACTGGTTGCATGTGAGGAGGAAAATCAAGGAAAATAATGGAAATTGAAGAAAATAGATGCCTCATTGATAAAAAGGCTTATGAGGTTCATTTCATATAATTTTTTCAACTTTAGCTTGGAGATCTCTCTATTCTCTCTCTCTCTCATACTCTTGGACACTTAGAGTTTTCTTGTAGAACCCTTGGAGGAGTGTGGAATACTTGGGATTTGGAGCAAGAAGGAAAAGAAAAAGAAGGAAAGTGCAAGAGGACATTGGGATTAGCAACTACAGTTGGTTTTTCTTGCAGGTATCAAATTTCATGTATGATTTCCTTATTATTTTTGGCATGCATGGCACATGCATGTGGTTTTTTATTTATGATCGGTCATTGGCATGGATTATTTCCTGGATTGGAAATGGTTTTGCCTAGCCTTTCCATTTCTTGGATATTCATGGTGTTGTGGGTGTTAATTTTGTTTTCTTATTGGTTGTCATGTTCCTTTGGCTATGGGTTGAGTTATTAATTTCTGGAAGCCTTGGTTGGAAAAATTCTCTAGAATCCCTATAAAAAATTGTATTAAGTTACTATTCCTTGCAACCTTGGTTGGAAAAATGCTCTGGAATATGGCCTGGGGGTGATTGGCTGAAAGAAATATTTGGTTCATCCTATTCTATGGTTAGGTGGTACTTGAAGGTCCCAGACCTGGTTAAATTTTACACATGTTAATAAGAGATTATATCCTCTTGTATTTTATGGGAAAATTTACTTTTTATTATGTGGTTTATATAGCATCTATATCAATTATATTTATATTTTTTATATGTTGGTTATGAATATGTATTAAAACAGTGATGATGTATGGCTCGCATCATGTTTTGATTAATAGATGAATTAACAATGAATATATGACCTAGTAGATGATAGTGTAGCTAATGTGATAATGAATCAATGCTCGTTGATGATTCTCAGAGAAGTATGAGACCCCTATATTCATATGTGTATTTATGACCTATAATTTCATGTTCATGATGTGTTCGAGGAAATTACTGTCATGGTCAGGATTGGTTAGGTTAACTACTTGATCAATTTTTTAGTTAGTGGATTTGTCTTGGTGTCATTTTTTGTCTTGGAAATTTGCATCAAGTTCTAAGCAATGGTTTGGAGACTAGCCCTGAAAAAAGTGCCATAAATATCGTAGTCTCTGGCACATAATTGGTTGAAAAAGACTGCAGATTCTCCCTTACAGGAATTGTGGGAAATACTATAAGGTTACAGACACATGCACACCTTGTTATCATAGCGACTGGGGGTTTAATTCATCAAAAGGATAGGTTAACGCAGGGGGTGGGCAACTGGAGTGGTGGATTAGCTCTCGGGGGTCCTATAGCACCAAAGGGAGGTTTGTGAAGTGTTTTTTCGCTGGTTCCACTTCCTTAATTGCACTTAGGGAGTTGAATCACATCATATAAACTCCATTTCACATGTTTACCATGGTTGGCCAATTACTTGGGTAGATGTGGGAGGAGGGTGTTACAGATTGGCATCAGAGCATTGTTCAACACTTGGACTGGATGGGTGGAATTTTTTTTTCATGCATACATTTCAGTTGCATATGTGTTATTTATGTTTTTAGAATATTTACTTGTGGTTTATGCATGGTGGTGGTCAATGTTTCCATTGCGCCACCATGTAGGATTTGATGATGTTGTTGTCGGGATGCGTTTTTCATGAATGCATGACAGTTGTATATGCATTTTTTATGCATGTCGGTGTCTATTTTTGGTTATGAATTCATTTTCATGGTTAATAATGTTGTCCATGAGGTCACTGTATGCATTTTAGGTCATCATGATGTTGTTGGTATGTTATGATGTTGATGTGTTGGTTGAGATAGAGCACGATATGTAGATCATCAAAGTGAAGTTGTGGCATTAGACTTCAGGGTAAGAGAAGATCATCATATAGGTAATGTATGTTTGGTATGCATGTATGTTGGGTAATGGTTTTCATAAGCATTAGGGTTATGTACATTTCTATTAGTCTATGGTTTTTGTGGTTACATGTATGATATATGTTAGTTAATCAATGTGATCATATGTAGATACGTCGATTAGTCATGCATGATAGTGACTTCTTGTTATATGCATTGTGGTCAATGCATAATGGTTATTGTCATTGCAAGATCTTGATTTTATTATGTTTTGGTGCTAGTTTTGATTGACCTATGCAGATGATTATGGTTATGAAATTTGGGTATGAGTTAATATATTGTGATATTATGTCATACTAATCTAGACTAACTGTGTCTATGTTTGTTATGCATGAATTCAAATTGTTTATTAGTTTATGATGTGAACATGTTAGCTAATTACTGTTATGGATATCATGACCTTATTTATTATTGAGTTGAGATATTGTGAAGTTATATTGTGCTAATATAGATTGATTGTGCAGACAATATAGCATCCCCTTAGATATATTAAGGTATGAGTTTCTTATGTCGTCTACTTAGTGCTTGAAAATTTGATTATGTTGTCTATTTGGTGTTTGAGTGTTTGGTGTGTATTATGTCATCTAGTTTATTTATCTAACATGATGCATTTATAGCTTGTTTGAATATTTAATTAATTGCATTATATGAGTATGTTTCTATGATATTAATTGAAGAAATGATTGTGTTTTAAGATGTTTATACTGACACATATGTGTTGAGACAAATAATATGTAATTGAGTGTAAGTAGGTGATAATTCCAACAATATGTATTATTACTGGCGGATGTGAGTTGATTGTTGATTATGACATGGTTGTTAGAATTGGTAAAGGTTTATTTGAAATTGATATATATGGTGTTTTGATATTTGGAAGATGTGGTCGACCTATGTGTTTAGCTACAAGGCAACGTGCTTGACACATCAAGGTAAGATAACTAGTATGATGTAGGGGATTGCATGGAAAGAGACTACCATGAAATCTTGGAGAAGGCTCAAATTGATTTTTCCTTCGGAAGCACTGGGAACCATGGGGATTGAGTCATTGTGTTTGTTGACAGTCTTGTGCTTTTGGTCTTTATTGTGTCTAGTGTGGGATCATGCCACTTTATTTGTGGTGTCATGTTTTATTGGTTTTCAAGGTATTGTTATTATTTGTTTGTTTGATCCCAACTTATGTAGGAACACAATAGAATATATAAATACACATAAACACAGAGATGCAACAGAAATAAGACTTCATTTTAAAATATCACATAACTGAAATATGCTTATGGACAAAATGGAAATAAACTAACTAGGGTGCCAATAGCTTATCTCTAAGAAGAGATGTGGCAGATACAGGCATCTGAACTATGTTAAAATGAGTATCGAAGGCCTATTTATTATTGAGAAACAACGAAAACCCTAAACATCCAAAAAAATAACCCTAGGAGATGAAACGCCAAAATATGGGCCCCATTGGGTTAAATTGGTACATCAATTTCCCAAGGTTTGCGCATATGTTGTTGTGCGTCTGTTTTATATGTTGTGCTGTGTACATATAGTGCTATGTACATGTTTTATATGCAGTGTTATGTACATATGGTGTTGTGTGCATGTTGTACGTTTGGTGTTATGTACATATCGTGTTGTGTGCATGATTATACATGTGGTGTTGTGTGCATGTGTTGTTGTGTACATGTTGTACATGTGGTGTTGTGTGCAGTTCGTGTTGTGTACATGTCGTGCATGTGGTGTTATGCACACATTGTGAAGGTGAAGGTGGTGCATTTCACATGCGGCACTGTCTACACGTTGCACATGTGGTTTCGTGTACATTTGGTATTGTGTACATGTTGTCTAGGTGGTGTTGTGTACATGTTGTACATGTTGTAAATTTTGTTCTTGTGCAAATGTGGTATTGTGCATGTTGTAAGTGTTGTGTTGTGTACATGCAATACTAGGTATGTGCACTATGTAGTCATGGTGTCATGATATGTGTATTCGTTGAGTTTCACTCTGTGTATGTATATGTATTATGTTTTTTTGTACACTGGGTGTATGTGGATGTGTTTTGTTGTACACTGGATGTAGGTGTAGGTGTATGTGTTGTATGTCAGGTGTAGGTGCATGTATTATATGGTGATGTATGTCGTGTGTGGTTACATGTGTGACGAAAAATGTGTGTATGTGTACGTGATTAAAGAGAAGTGAAGGAAATTGGTGCTTTCCAGGTGTGGAAACCGATCCGGTGTGTGTACAGAAAGAACAAAGGAAAAATTAAGGATCAATGAAGGATAAGTATCGGTATTTTATTTCACTTTTATTATGCATGTGATCTATGCTTCTAACTTGTGATGGTTACATGTTATTTATGATTATGGATTATGCTGATTTAATGTAATTCATGATTCTAATTTATGATTGTTTTTTTTTTGAGCTAACTAGATGTGATATGTTTATACTTGATGATTTAGTCAAATAACTGATTTGACTTGTTGTGATAGGAAGTGAATAGAATTGCAGGTGTAAATTATTGACAGGCCACCAATGAGGTATGAATTAATGTTATTTCAATTTATATTTAATCTAATGTAATTTATGTGCTTGGTACAAGAAAGCATGAAATTCCTGGTTTGGGATGGTTGAAACCAAATGCAAGAATTCATAATGTCAGTGAAAGGAATTGGAACAAGCATCAACGTGTTGGAAAAACACTTCAAGAGAAGGGCCATTGTGGGACATTGGTACCCAATAGTGTCCATTGATTTCCATGAACATGCTATGACTAATATGATGGTTTTGAGCAAGGATATGCCTAGGTTTTTGGACCTTCCGATGCGAGGAAGCCTTTCCAAGGGAGGTTTCACCTAAGGGACTGTGTAGCAGAGAAGGGGATGCCCACATAATTTGGAAGGTGTGTGACTATGTAGCAAAGAAGGGAAGGCTAAGGATGGATTTTTTTTGGTCATTAGAGTTTCCAGATGGAATCATATTCACATTGGGCATATGCCCTAGAAAAATCAATTGATAATTGTTAACTGAAGAGGACATGGGGTGCAGGATTGTAGCATTGGACATTGGATGCAACTTTAACTTTGGTTGTGGATTCTGGACTTCCTGGGAAGGAGGTGAACGTGGTACTAATTTCGACGATGGAGGTGTGAGCCTATGGATTCTCTTGTTGAGGATGCAGGCATTGTATCTTTTTAGTTTCTAGTTAGAGAAAATGTGTATGTGTATTTTTGTATATTTTTGTAAATACTGTATCGAGCTTGATTTATAAAGCTCCATAGACAATATATGTGTTTTTTTATTGTAAATAATGTAATGATTTGTGTTATAAAGCTCCAATAAACGGTATGTTTTTCATGTCTTCAACAGTGGTCATTGTAAATACTGCAATGAGATATGCTATAAAGCTCCATAGGTAGTATGTTTTGTTTTTCAGCGGTTTTTTTGGTTGTAGGTGTCGTTGAACACCAAGGACAATGTTCCCCCAAGAGGGAGGGTTTTGTAACAACCCTAGTTAAAACTTAATGTAAAAAAATATAATACCAAGGTCATGGGACATGTATTCCAAGCTGAATGGTGGGAAAAACATGCTAGCGAGTGTTGATTTAGTTTATTTTGGCTAAGGAAATCGAAAAAGGAAATGGAAAAGGCTTTGGAAAGGAATGAGTCATTAATTAGAATTTTATTTAAGAAAATAATGGAAATTAGGAGAAAAGGACGGTGAAAGGTCATAGGTTGCATGTGAGGAGGAAAATAATGGAAATTTAAGAAAATAGAGGCCTCATTGATAAGAAGGTCTAAGGATCAGTTCGTAGACTTTTGTATGCTTTAGCTTATAGCTCTCTCTATTCTCTCTCTCTCATACTCTTGGACTCTTAGTGTTTTTTGGGAGCACTCTTGGAGGAGTGTGTCATACTTGGGATTTAGATAAAGAAGGCAAAGGAAAAGAAGGAAAGTGCAATATGACATTGGGATCAATAGCTACAGTGCATTTTTCCTGCGGGTATCGAGTTGCATGTATGATTTCCTTGCTAGTTTTAGCATGCATGTGGTTTCTTGGTTATGATTTGTCATTGGCATGGAGGATTTCCTTGATTAACAGTGGTTTTTCCTAACCTTTCCATTTCCTGGATAGCCATGGTGTTGTGGGTCTTAATTTTGTTTTCAAGTTGTTTCTCATGTTTCTTTGGTTGTGGATTGAGTAATTAGTTCCTGGAAGCCTTGGTTGGATAGATGCTTTGGAAGCCCTATAACATCTTGGGTTGAGTTACTAGTCCTGGAATACTTGGATGGAAAAACTCTCTAGAAGCCCTTGGTGGGTTGAGATGCTATTCCTGCAAGCCCTGGCTTTAAAATGCTCTGGAACCCCGTCAGTAGTTGTGGGTTGAGTTACTAGTCCTAGAAGATGAGTTGGAATAAACACACTTGAGCCCTAGAAAAATTGGGTAGAGACAGATGTGGTGATGGTTAGTGATGTATGACCATGAGGTTGAATCACTGGTTGAGGATTGAGGTGGTTTGGCCTCTAGAAACCCTATTTTGGTTTATTTTGATTGTTCCATGAGATCCCACATTCATGCTTAGAATATGGAATGAGAGTGACTAGCTGAAAGAAAGATTTTTTTCAGTCCAATCTATGGTCAGGTGGTACGTGGAAGTATCAAACTTGGTTGCATTTTACACATGTGAATAAGAGATTCTCTCCTCTTGCATTTTATGGGAAAATTTACTTGTTATTATGCGGTTTATATGGTGGATATATTCTTGTTATTTATGTTGTTTATATGTTGGTTATGAGTATGTTTTATAATAGTAATGATGTATGAATCTTATCATGTTTTGATTAATAGATGAATGAAAAATGAATATATAACCTAGTATATGATAATGTAGCTAATGCAATAAGGAACCAATGATCATTGGTGATTCTCAGAAAAGTATGAGACCCCTATGTTCATATGTGTATTTATGACCTGTAAATTTCATGTTCATGATGTGTTCAAGGAATTTTCTGCCATGGTTAGGCTTGGTTAGGTCAAGTCCTTGGTCAATTTCTGTATTAGAGGCTTTGTCTTGTTGTCATTTATTTTCTTGGAAACTCTCATCAAGTTCTGGCCGCAAAACTGACTAAAAAATACTACAGTCTCTCCTTTGCAAGAATTGTGGTAGCTTACGTTAACTTAGGAGGTGAGCACCTGGAGAGATGGATAAGCTCCTAGGGGTCCTGTAGCACCTGAGGGATATCTGTGAAATCTTTTTTCGTCAATTCCACTTCCTTAACTATAATTATGGAGTTGAACCATATCACAGTAACTCTTTGTCACATGTTTACCTCAGTTGGCTTGTTACTTTGGTATATGTGGGAGGAGTGTGTTACAAAATGCTTCCGCAATCATACACAAAGCAGATAATTTTCGAGCAAATTCCAAGCAGATCCTTGTTAGTTTTATACCTGCCCGATCCTAGAAGACACTTTGGGGGGTAAAATAGCGTGAAGGATAAGGCAATGTTATCCCCCAAAAATTTGAAGTCAGC